>CAJPVJ010002381.1:0-13245 GCA_905397405.1 Oppiella nova
TCTCTGCCTTTGGATTCCGTGATTATATCACAACAAAGAGTTAAATAATAACTTTTTTATGCAATACTTATTAAACATATATTATTATCGCGTTATTATTATTACATAGCATTACATAGCGTCGAGAGTTAAGCTTTTGCGGTGAAAGTGATGGGAGAGTAGAGGTTTGGGAACAAAACATCAGTCCATACGTGAGTCCACACACTGTGCCGTCATATCGCTGTTTAAATGATAGAAAGCATTACAGAAAATCATTATTAATCACATCGTAATTACTTTTTATATAAATTATATCAATACTAATGATTATATATATACGAGACAATTATGATTATGTAGTCAAAAGTGTTTGGGTGGTCAGTCATAGTGAGTAAACACCCCTTCACTCATACACTCCTCCATTCAAAACTCGGTTATAAATTAGGAGTTTTTTAGTGGTTTTCAAGTGTTTCGCGAACAAAGAATTTATTAAATATATAGATATAATCAATGTGTTGACAGTTATACAAAACAAAACACAAAACAGTAGGTGCGATCACACATAATATACAAATATTGTATAACTTAAACACAGGCACACCGGGAGGGCCGGCGAGTTTGCAAACAGATTTGTATAACAAAAGCAAAGGCGAGAGAATAATATAATACTAGAAGTGATATAAATATTAAAATATGATTATTACTTCAGTGAATCAGTCATATATACACAGACAGTGTGGACAGGTATGCGAACACCACTATAATACTGATCCTATAATACATTGCGAAAAAAGTTATGAGACGTTAAGTGAAAACTTTTGCACAACTTTTGACTGAAGTAGTGGAGGACTAACTGATCACTTAAATGAAATGCCACACAAAATATAAGTAGTCAGTCCTCTCGCGTATCATACAACAGGCGCACCGGTATCTCTATGAACGTGTATGTGTGCTCTCATTGTGAAACTAGTGAGAAACATACAGTGAGAGCACCTACGGATTGTACGGGACAGGCCTATCAACCCGTATATATATATACTGTATATGTTGTTATATAACTCAAGTGCTGGAGAAAAGGCGCACAATATATATGACTTGTTTTTATTTTATACAATATATTATAAGGTATCATAAGATAGAGTTTTAAAAACATGTTTTTCGATCCAATCGTTTCGATATTTAGTGGAAATTTTGAGAAATAATTTCGTTAAAAACTTTAGAGCAGTGGAACCAGAATTAAGATCTCTCTCTCTCTCTCTCTCTCTCTCTCACTCACTCACTCACTCACACACAAATATTTTAAAATTTACCAATTTTAAAATAGTGAAAATTAAACTTATCCCAAACAATAATATAGTTTTATATTTTTATAAAATTATTACTTACAAAGTGATAACAAAATAAATACTAAACAAACACAAATAAATCAAACCAATTGATAAATAATTTCACTTGAATTTAGTATCACACATATATAGCCTACAATTTCAATAGATTTTCCCAATGTTTAGCATATAAACACAAATAAAACATAGATTAAATTGAATTAATTTAAAATAAATTAAATTTAAAAATATATTTCTTTTTCTCTAAATGTGTCTTTCATTTATCGAAAATTGCTTTTATCTTAAAATAAAAATTTTATTTTAAAATAATAAATAAATTATAAAAGAAGTAAAACTTTTGAATAATTAGTTTGCTTCAGAAAATCCCACACTTTTTCTATATTAAAAAGTGTTTCGGTTTTTGAAAACGTTTGATTTCAGGACAAAAAATTAAGCCAAATATTACTTAACATTACTCAATAGATCGCATTTATTGATAACAAGAATATCAAACGCTTTTTGTATTGCATTTTCGTTAAATAAATATTTTTCAAAAGCAAATAAATTGTAATAAGTTTAATCTCGATATCCATCATATAATAAGCAATAATAATAATAATACAGTAATAATAATGTTTAATATTTTCAACGAAAATCTAATTTCAATTAATAAAAGTGAAAACCTTTCCAAACTTTCAATACTTGCTAAAGAGATGTATGAATAAAGATATGTTTTAAAAAACTAGATTTCAATGAATACCTACTCTTTTGAAAAGCCTATAATATTTCAAGTATATTTGTACTGGTATATTTATATTACATAATTGAATGGAAAAGTACCTTTCAATGTAAAACTACTTTTATAACTGATACTATTTACTGAATAAATTAAACTACACACTATTTATATACCATGGCTTATGCAATGAGTATTTTTATTTTTTATTTTACTGTTTAACTTTTATGACATGTTTTTTATTGATATTATAATCACCGAGTAATTATGATTTAAATTGCATTTAAGTGTAAAGTTGTTAATAATTTTTAATTCAAATTAACTTTTATTACCGCAAAATGCAAAATAAGCAAAAAATAAAAATATACTAGTAAATAATGTTTATGAATGAGTGTAGGGGCTATTAGAAATACATGCATTCAATATATTATGTAGTAAAGCATGTATTTATAGAAATCAATCAAATGTAGTGAATCGTGGGCAGAAACTGTCCCTCCACTTTTACAAATTATATTATAATCTAAATTTATGGCTTATATTTCAATATATAAAACAAATACTTTGAATATTTAAAAGTCTGAAATCAATTTTTAAATTCAAATCAGGATTAAGTTTAAAATAATAGTTTTTATTCATAAGGTATGATAACCAATATAATCTACCATATTGAATCTGATTTTAAAATAATATGTAAATTTTATTTATTATAATTTTAAATATTTATTGTTATTTGTATTCAATTTCACATTCAGTGCAGAATTCAGTAAATATCGATTTATTATTTAAATATTTACTCATAAATACAATCTATAATCTCTATTCAAATATCATATTAATTCATTTCAATTACATATAAACATATTTATGGTGTAAATCTATTGTTTTTAATCCATATACTATAAATAGATCATCAATAAATATTATATTAAACACAATATTTCTATTTCTACCTATATAACTATATTAATTTTAACTCTAATTTATCACGAAATATATTTGATATTTTTTGTAGTATCAAAAATATAGTAAACCTTTAAACGCATAAATTACATGATTATTTTGCTTAAGAATTTAGTAAAGAATAAATATGATTGCTTATAAAAGTTTAAGTACAGTATACAGGTGTAGCGTATTATTTATTACAGTAAAATGATTTCTAGTGAATAGCAAAAACTAGTGGTAAACAAAAATCTGGAATTTTATGTTAAAATAAATTAAATAATGAGTTAGTGTCCAAAACCTCTACTTTTGTCGACAGTAATACCGGAGACTTATATAGACCTTGAACACCAATATTATATTCACTCATAATGAAGTATTTTTAATTGAAAAACACATTTATTTTTGTAAATTTCTTTATATTTCTCTCAATTTTCAAGGATTTAAATACTATTTTTGACATTAAAATTTAATTAATATTATTTGAATGACATTTAAATAAATGCGATAAAACGATGTTTAATAAAATAATTTATAATGTCTTTGATTAGATATATAATTAATGTATTAATTAGTGTTCAGCTAATGAAAGGTTTTATTTTTAAGTTATATAAAGTTTTAATTTATGTTAATAAATAAATAACTATATTTATTTATTAATGGACACCTAATTGTTTCGTACTAAACAATTAACAAATTATTTATAAATGGTGTTATCAATTCAGTATTTGGCAACTGTTTGGTATTAAAACTATTCAAATGTCTAAAATATTATTATTGATAAAACTGATGTATTTAGTAGACATAATATTTGAGAAACTTATCAAGTTGTTAATCGTAATGTGGTTAACAATTTTTAGTTTATAAATGTTATTGGGGTTTAAATTAAGTTAATACAATTAAGTTAATAATCCATATATGGTCTACAATAAATTAACAAATCACAAATACAGCAGCAATTAAAACATTAATTATAATTTTTGTATAAAAATAACATTTAGTTAATATACATTTGCAATATTTTAAATAAAATTCCTAATCATAATTAATTATGTAATTCATAAATTAAATATATAATAAATTGAATCATTAATGCAAATGCATTAACTTTAAACTAATGAAAAAATTATATTATTTATTGCTAGTAATTAAAACAAAAAAGGTTTCAGTCTTATAATTATAATATTTTACAAACACATTGTAAACTCAACAAAACATTCATTTAAAATAAAACTATCGATTTTGGGTTAAAATAACAAAAAAGTCGATAAATTTATTAAAATATTTAATATTTAAAAGTTTTATTTAATTAAAAATAATTAATGGATTTAAATATTATATTACAGAACATGAAAAAAGTAAAACAAATATGTTTTTTGTTTAAACAAAAGGTTTATTAATAATATTTTCCTAAATCAAGAGAATTATATTAATTTTTTAAGACATGTTTAAGGAAAATGACTTTTTAAATATGTTTTTCATTTTAAAATTTTGTTTTAATTTCTTCTTTATTTCTGTGAAAAATTTATTCAGTATTTTCATTGCATTAAAACATATTTGCTACACAAAAATATTTAACTAACTTAAAACATTTGAAAATATTTAAAAACAAAACAATGACTTTTACAAAACTCGCGTTTTGGTCTCATTTGTCTGAAAATTGGATTATATTTTGCTTTATAAAGTCATATATACTTTGTTATGACTTTGGATTATTATTATGTTAAATAATATTATTGTTTCTGTTATTAAAACAAAATAGTTATCCGAATAAAGGTTTAAAAATCTGAATATTGTATAAATACCATTGATTTAATTATTATACCAAATAGATTGGCTATACTAGTATTATCAAGGGACAACTTTTATTATCTCATATCAGAATTCAATGCACAAATATGAATACATATTTAACTGATTGATAATATTTCTATTAATTGAAAATACTTTTACAGTACTGTATTTTCTATACTTTTTGATGTAGAAATCCATTGGATTTAACGTTCAATAAATAATGAGTATATTTAAGTATATTTATATCTTTATTTGAAATTATCTTTATTTCTTTATAAAATTGTTTGTATAATATCGTAATACTAACCAAATATTTTTAGTTATCATATAAGTGAAACTAAAATAGACATTTAAATTCACAAATTTCAAGAACAAAAGTAATTTGTTTCGCTATTTGTAATATATGTACATTATATTATATAATGTATATTATAGTATATAATGTATATTTGTGTAAAAGCATAAGAAATAAATTAAGATAAAAGACAATTTCTAAAGAAATAAATTTTTATTAACAAAAGAGTTTATATTAAAGATAATTAAATGTAGAGTAGTAGATAGGGGACAACCATGTTTTACTAACACCAATCAATACTAATTACTTATTTTAAAATGAAACCTTTTGATAATTGTATTACGGTGTCAAGAATAAACACAATTATAATAAATAAACAAAAATTAAACAAGTATTGAATTATTTGTTTTCCTTAAAATCTTATACAATGTCTCCACTAATCTATTATTTGCTTAAGTAAATACATTTAACTACTGTAATTGATACCTTATATCTGTATAAGACTTATACAGATATGAACTAATATGTGAGACTTTGAAGTCTGGGCTATCCCTCCAATCATCAGTTAATTACACAAAAAATATATTTATTGCTCAAACAATTAAAAAACTTTTAATATACTATTTTTCTTAAGCAAACAATTATTATTATTGGCTATGAATACAAATGGTATGATTAACGATGTAAAGACTAAAAAACTTAGACTTACATCCTTATCGAAATTACATCGACTGCTATGTAAAATAGAAATCAATTAAATAATTTCGACATATAAATCTAAAAGATCATATAATACCTAAATTTAAGAGTTAAGACATTGTCGGTAAGAGTTGTGATAATAACCCATTTTTATTCATTTAAATAATGTTATACAATATACTATGTGCGCAATTCAAGTGTATACTTGATGACTTTGTGATAAGGGTACAGTAGATGACTTTGCATACTATTGTTGAGCTTTTAGAAAAATCATAGACCATATGAAAATATCCTTGATAAATTGTGCTGGCATAGTAACAATAATATACTTTACAGTATTCTGTAGTGTTTTTCATAAACTGAACTAAATTGACAGTGACTTACTAGCAGGTAATGTATACTAAATGTAAATCATATAAAATTATTGCACAATTGTCATGTTAATTAATTGGTCGATCCAGACATCTAGATGGTTATCGATTTTTGTGCAAATAATATATACACCGTATACTGTATTTATACAAACGAGTGAAAATTTATTAGTATATTATTCATAAATAATAACGAAACAAAACAATTAACAAACCCGATGGACAATAACTAATTGTGATTTTAAAATTGTAAAGGGGTGCTGATCAGTTTACAGATTAAAATTCACGCAAAAAATTAATATATATTTAGTGTTAAACCGTTTCGCAAAATTGTATCAATTTTTCTTTCGTTTGTTTGTCTCGTGTCCTAATCTATGAGTTAATCAATTTGAATGCTATGTGAAAACAATACGACTATAATTGTTACAATCCCCACATAAAACACATGGTTTACTACTATTTAATACTAATTAGTATGTTTCTCAAAGTAAACAAACGAAATATAAATATTCATTCATTTTCGACCCAATCTTATAACCAATATAATAACTTATCTCACTCATTACAATATTGTTACAATTGTTTTCAATGTTGCGTTCAATGGTTATATTTAACTGACTTGCCCAATATAGTAAATGATTGAATAATATATAAGAATAAAGATTGAACATTATTTTTATCTTATTCATTACAATAAAAGTAAGGAATATGCAAAATTTAAATTGATAAAATATGTACCAAATATATGATAAGAAATAATTAATCGATCACTACAATTAGTATTGTTATATATATTTGCGCATATTTTCGCAACAAATCAATGCACCTATTTCATGAAATTGTGTTTAAACAAAAGAGTTAATTTAATTAACAAAATAGATAATTATATACAGGGCTTGTTAGTAGTGCAATTATTTACATTCATTTATTCATTTGAGTTATCAATAATCAATAAAAATAAAATATTTAATATCACTTTGTTAGTATTCTCGTGTATCTAAAGTTAAGATTCTTAACTATTATTTCACAATATTTCACAATTTAATGATAAATATTGGTCTCTGTGTTGTGTCTATTTTTTTTATATAAAGTTATCAATTCTAAACACAAAAGTTTTAAAAACTCTGTAACCATATATCAAATGTTAAAAATAAAAGTATTATTTTGAAATAAATGGTTTGCGTTCACACATTAATACTTTATATACAGTGTTTATTATTTTGAAGTCTGGATTAATGATTAAATAATAGGAATGAATTAAATAAAAAGAAAAGTAAAAGTTTCAATGTTACAAAATGACAAGAGTTAGACAAGTTATTAATGACTTGCTATTATCAGTCAAACAGTTAAGTATAACAAATCAGATGAAATTTAAATCTATCTTTATATTCAAATACCTTTTCACTGAAAGCACAGTTGAAAGTAATAAGATGAGACTTTTCTGTTATCCATACAAATGATATATTAAATTCCTATTATATTTACAGTATATTTATGCTATGTTTATAATAGACAAAAACAGAACATAGTACAATATTGAAAGTTACATAAAGTATTTGTTTTATAAAAAAAACTAAGTCGATTTTAAATTGAAAACTTCTTAACGACAACATTTTTACATTTCTCATTTGTTTTGCAAGAAATGCTAAATCTGATGTATTTTATAGTAAATCCGGTGTTAAGAGATTTGAATACTAAACTACAAATGTGCGATATATTGATGACATGACATGTTTGTATTGATTTCCATTTTCAAAAAAATCAAGTTATTCGCGGTTTACGAAATCGCTGATAGTTTGAGGTGTGTTTACTAATATGAGCAATATACAATACTATAGTAGTATCATTAGAATATTTGAAATCCATCTCAGTACTATAGCAGTATTGCAAATTTTTATAATTTTAATTCAAAACATACTTATGGACTATAGACTACACACCCCTTGTGTACACCCCCTGCAGAAACTATCCCTTATTTTAAAGGCACGTCTGTTTCAAATACAGAGAACGTCCGAAGATTTTTAGTTCAATTTATAGCCAAAAAATCGATTTTTCAATCTTTGATAGGGTTTTGAGAGTGAATGGCGAGAGAGAGAGAGAGAGAGAGAGCGAGCGAGAGAGAGAGAGAGAGATGATAATGTATTTTTAATGAGAAGTGGGAAATGAAGTTTAATTCATTTTTTCATTTATATTTGCATTTAATTGAAATTAATTTCATTGACTCTTATATTTCAAAATAACTTTTTATGTTTTCATTTTAGTTATCAAATTAATGAGACATCTAAAGAGCACTCCACTACTCATCTCCAGGTTCGTCGAGTTTAGGCAATCATCTAATTATTACTCTCTCTCTCTCTCTCTCTCTCTCTCTCTAAATATTGAGAAATATTATATAAATAGATAATTGGTTTTATTTGGAAATATAACATAATTCAACATTATAATAATATTTATAACAAATAAAATAGTGTTTTATTTGTGATAAAAACCAAATCAAATTAATTTTCGTTGTTTAAGTGGTCAAATTCATTTTTATTATAAAAACTTCTAACAAAAAGAATCTAAAACTTAATTTTCTAAAATAAAAACAAAAAGATTTAGTAGGTATAAATATTTAATAATAAGTGCTGTAGAATATATTGATCGTTTTAAATAAATTATATTATGTAGAATATGTTTTTAAAAATAATTTGTTCATTTTACTTTAATATTTAATTTGTTTGACATTATAAGTAATTTAAAGCTTTAGTTATTTATTTATAATAAATTCACTTCTTATGCAAAATTCCTAAATCCATTTAAGAATATTCCATGTATTATATGAAAATTTATTACTAATATTTTATTAATAAACATGAATGCATTTAAAATTTAAACACTACAATATTCTGTAGTTTATAGAATTAAGAGATAATCTGGCATGGTGGTTTTTGTATTAATATAAATCGTTGAGATAATATTCATTGCACCCACCCATCAATACTCAACACATTACACCACAAACATAATTGAGGGGCGAGGGAGTGGGTCCACAAAGACCACGATATTGTCTCATAATTACAAATATTTTATTAATATGTCTTTCCTATCGATAGTCATACCGTAAGCACGCGTCTAAACACACATGAAATCTGACATAAAAATGAAAAAATAATTTTCATAAATCTTGTTATAAACACATTAAACGTATACATCACTCAAAACGTCAAATCAAGCGTTTGATTCATTAGGAAATAAGTAATTTTATGCCAAAATGAATGCTAATTTAGACGACACTAGTTAGGCGTTCCCTACGAGACACAAGGATGGCCAGACATTTGCTCTCACCCACTAAATGTGTAACGAAAATCTTGTTTATTAATTAATTACAGACTTAAAAGTCTTTAAGGATCAATACTTTACGGTATAAAGTATTACTCTGGGTCTAAACTAATTATAAAGTGTTATACATGTTATACCTCAGCGCTCATCCCTGAGCCCCAGAAGTGATGAGCAAATTAGATAAGAAATGAAATATTTTTTTGTGTGGTCTCTAAACGGCATAAAAATTTTGCGCAAACAAAATAAAATGACATTTATTTTTTACTGTAATAAACGCCTCATTACACATTTTGGGCACAAAATTAAAATAAATATTAGATATAAATACTGTATGCCTTAGTTTGCAAAACAATTTATTGGCAATTTTAAATTATAAATATTGATTATTTTTTATTAATTATGAAAATAATGTCAAGCAATACGATATTAATTCATGCTTTAATACAATGTATCAATGTATAGTAATACATGGTATGTTAATGCAGTATATTTATATGATATAGCTATTATCTATTCTGTTTGAAATAATCTAATTGTCAATTACTTTCATTGAATTTGATTACATTTTGTACAAGATCAATATGAATTCATTTCAATGTGTAATAAACCACTATAAGACAATGGGGACAATTATAAGTTAGGCTAATCGTAAATATTTGAGGCCTACTCCTAACACCTCTCACGCCAACAACAATCAAATCTATTATTTTTCGTCTCATTTAACAATATTTTAATTATTATTTATGGTTAAGCTTTTAGTCTCATTTCAATGGATGCCCATTTCATGTCATATACTAATCGTATAGTAACACAAAATTCACAAAATTGTGAATTTAAATAATCTAATGATTATGAGAATTACATTGAAACTTATTTTTTACTTTTCCGGTAATATATCTTTTGAGAGAGAGAGAGAGAGAGAGAGAGAGATGTATTATTTTTTGGAAATATTTTGTGTGAAGTGTTTATAGTGTTTGCAGTATATTATTATTATTATAGAAACTACTCAAGTGAATCATAATAATATTATGTATAACAAACACTTGTGCACAAAATGATTGCACAATAAGAAAAGTCTTTTGTACACATTTTGCATAAAATATATATACTGTATATATGTTATATTAAAATATAATTTAAGCTTTTGAGTGCACCATTAAAACTTTTAATTTTCAAGTGTTATTCAATTTGAGATTTTTATATTTCAAAATAGCAACGTAATCAACATTATTTGATTAAATCTGTTATTCAATATATCACGCCAGGTCAAATAAATACTGACAATGTATATGCTACAATCAAATTGGATTTGGCAAAGTGACCCCTCTTATGGCGTTATATCTGATCTTTCAAAATAAAACCCGGATTATATATAGTATATGAATTGGAAGATTTTTCATTGAAACCAATGAAAAATCTTTCAATTCATAGCCTATATATAATCCAGGTTTTATTTTAAAAGATCAGATATTATTGTGCCGATAGAAAGCATTTGTGTGCCTATACTAGTGCTACATTGAGACTACTGTACAAATACAGTAATCTCAGAAAGTGGTTGTCACAAATATTTTATTACTATTCAATACTAAAATGTTATAAAATTCTACACCTACTACATGCTCAACCAAAATAGATACTCCACTTTCATATAACTTCCTACCATTTCTACACTTTCTTATCTCTATTTCACAATAATAACTGTATTTTTAAAGTTAAGCCTAAAGTCGATATTCTATTCAATCATTATATAGAAGTTTTCGGAATTTAATACAAAATAGCGATAAGAATATTCTGAACCAATATATGATTATCATTTAAAACGATACACAAATTTATTAATACAGAAATTAACGATGCTTTATAAATTTTATTTAAACCTTTAGTAGCATTAAAATATTAAAACTAATAAATTAATATCAAAATTAATTATACCAACTATCCTAAACACGTGAAATTGACCATAAATTAGCTAAAATTTAGTACAAATAAACAAGAAAAATAAAAATTTTATTAATTATTAAAATTTACTGCCAATACATAAAACAGGAATATGTACTTGAATTCAATATTTAACTGACTTTACCCCCAAAATGATCACATTTTATTAAATGAAACGGACCACATGATACCTAATATTTTATATTTTGTTAATAATAAAGGGACCCTAGTTTGCCATGAATTTAGAAAAATGTCTATAAATTGCGGCAATTAATATACTGGACCATCACCACCACTGTCTAACTTCCTGGTTATAAAATAAAATATTTTGCAATACTTTATGCAATACTTTTCTTTTATACAAATAACTCAAAATATAACTCATTTTTGTTGTTGTTATTTACGAAACAGAAACACATATTTTATACTTTAAATTCAAAGACTAGACCATTAATTAATAGCATGTTTAATTATAAACATTTATAACAAGTAAAAAAAATAATTTATAAAGCGTCAAATACAATATGCAATATTTATTAAACAAACACTGTATAAAACAATTGAATTTCACAATATACTATAGAAATAGTGCAAGATACTATTAAATATACTAGTATAAATTAATATATTGTTCACAATAGCGAGTGAGTACTGTCTTATAAAATTACATTAAAAAATAAATTATTAATGAAAAAAGTGTAGTATTGACCGAATTTTAACTCGATTTTCTTGTTCACTACATTTCTATGATTTATTGTATAATTAATTTTATTTATTTTTAATTTACTGTCAATTTTTAATACCTCGTATATATCATAGGAATATAAATTCTCACAAATAACTCAATTAAATGTATGGCTTTTATTTTTAATATATAATTATTACAAATAAAAAGTCCAATTCATTACACCATATGTGTAAGTTAGATATAAAATTGATACATGCCTACATTGCATTTAAAATATTAAACATATATAAAACTAATAATTTTAAAAAATATCCAGTACAAAGTTTGTGTTTACAGTAATGTTTATTATAGTTATATAATTTATATATCATATTAATGTTAACTTTTTCATGCCTTTCAATCTTAGCATTTTGCTTGCTTACATTTGATTAATCCCATTTTTGTTCCCAATTATTACAAAACTATTTAATAACTTTTTCACGAAATTCAATGTTTATTTTGACTGCATTCATAAATCAAAATATTTGTGTTATTTTACTCAAACTCCTTTTACATGACATTAAAAAATTTAAATAATAATTTAATACAATCAATTAGTTTAACAAGTTTTTGACATAACATTTCGTATTAAATATATTATACTATAGAAAATAAATGTCTAAAATTAGATATAAAATTCAGTATTAAACTCATTTTTCATACGATAAATTATAATAAGTGTTTCTCACATAGAAATCAAGGGTCGGCCAGACTTTTCTCAACCAAAAACATTATTTAACAAAACAGTAAACACATGATTAAAGTCATGGGTGCTATTAAGTGATAATTTTCTATCTCACATAATAAGTGGTATATATAATGCATTGAAAAATATTCAGGCAATTAATATTAAACTCAAATTTTTGCCACTAATTCTATAGCAATATGTCTAATAAATATTCAAATTTGTCTTTTCGTGTAATTTTAGATTTTTATCTACACATCTGTTTACCCCCTAAACAGCCCTCCAATCAAAGTGTATTTAAGAAATGTGTGTAAAAGTTATTCGCATTTTGTTTGTGTCAATGCTTTTGGCATTTAATTTGTAAATATCGAGAGAGAGAGAGAGAGCTGACCTAATACATAAAATTCACTTGAAAAAACAAAAAACAGCAAACTCT
>CAJPVJ010002382.1:0-13239 GCA_905397405.1 Oppiella nova
CCGTGTCCTCCCGCTTGCAGTAGTGGCTATCATATGACACACGAGTGCAACACAAATATAAGTTATTTTATATATTAATATACGAGTCGATCATTTGATGCTCGACCAAATTCTGATCGATTCTTATAATGCGATCCTTTAATGCAATCGCAAGACTCAACACTTTTACATGAAATGAGTTGATATATGGATATATGAAGTAAAGCTAAATATGGGTATAAGTGCTCACCAACTGATATGTTGTCAAACCGATCACTTCGATAAGTCCATCGTCTGTTCTCGGAGTCTCATAGCATGGAGAGGTTGAGCCCCAGGGCCGGGTCCCACCCCCGTAGCTATAAGTGATAGATTAATGCAAACATGAAAAACTCTAATAAATATGGAATTACTAACAGAATAAATATCAAAAAGATTTATTTGTCTCATATGTTGTAATGCATTATTTGTATTGATTTTTGGGTTTAGTATTACATCTATTGTGTTAGCCTTATATAGGAATACAAATCCACAAAAAAGTGTTAGATTTGTTTGAAAGAAGTCTCACATAAATGAGAATAAAGTAGAAATCGATTTATAAATAAGGATTGCAAACCTCGGGATATTGAGGAATAGGACAGAATGCACTTTATGCTCCTTGAGTCGGGAGGTTAGGTCCACTTCATCGCACTCCAGAGTGATGTAATTACACAAGTCTTTCCATTTGCGTTGCAGTAAGTCCTTCCCACCCGCCTGTCCGTAAAACATCTTATTCCTGAGCCGAGAGTTGAAGCGCTCGGGATGTGCCTCTCGGGCCTCGTGGAAGGATAGGGCGATGTGTGCGTCCACTCCTATGGAGAAGTAGTTGTTGACAACATTGAGCGGCAGCTCCTGTTTGGCCCCTTCGTCTTCTTTGATAGCGTTTTGTTCAGTCGGCGATATGTTGTTATTGCGCTCAACCCTCAGGTTCCAGCGGTCGAGTTGTACGACTTCCCCGTCCTTTATGTTGAGCAAGATTTTAGACACCGGTTCGTCAGTATAGCTTCCGCCCCAACCAAGCGCTCGCGCCAAGTCATTGCCGGTGCCTAAGGGTAGTACTGAGAGTGGCGGCGGAGGATATATAGCTATTTCGTCCAACACTGATAACACCCAACCGGCAGTGCCATCGCCACCGCACGCGAGTATTCGCAGATTATTCACTTTCTTATACAACTCTAATCCCAGTTTAGGCCCACCCTGGGAGAGATCAAACACTTGGCGCGGGTTTAGGAGCCATTGAAACTTTTGCATCAGTTTTGAGCCCTGATTTCCACCGCTCTTTGGATTAATAAACACTAGTAATGGCTTAGAGCTCGACGAAGGAATCGGTTTGATTGCGAAACTCCGGTGCTGTGATCCAAACTCTTTGGTTGGCGGCGGCGATGAGCCGTGAAGTGCGTGCAGCTGATGGTGCAGATGATTATCAACGGTTACAGTGGCGGTCGACTCGTCCTTTTTGGTCCGTTTCTTGGAAGACGCCCTCTTGGTCTTCGGGGAACGTCTTATTGAAGACTTGAATGAGCCCTAAGTGTGGCGTTTGGTTTGAAAAAAGGCACAAAAATCATAAAACAATTTCAACGTAAGTAGAGCTAAGAAATGATTTTTGGGCGGAAATTAATTTTCGATAAGAGGACAGCAAAATGGAAAGCCGAGAACAAGTGATAAGGAATGGCGTGAATACCCGTCGCGGAAGTTTGACGATCCAAGAGGGCGGCACAATGATGTCCTGGTGGTGTCCGAGGGGACAGTTCTCGCCGATCCTTTGAATGTTGAAACAGTTCTCCTTATTATGGAAAGCAGTCTTACACCAGGAGCACGATATGGCCACTATCTCCTACATTGGTGTGCATATAGAGTAGAGATGGGTTTGGGTTAGAATTTGCAAATTGAATGCAATGTTAATGCAAACAATGATTACTTTGTTGCCGAACGAGAGTTTCGATTGAAAAGATTTGCCGCACTGTTTGCACCTTCCCTTCTGGTGCCTCCTATGCACCCAATGGTGATGGATAACAGTTTGCTGGAATCGATCGAAACAATCATTTTGTAAAACATGTATTCATATTAAACGCTATGCTTTCGCTATTATCGACAAAATATATGATAGTTCTCGCGCTTTTGCTTAACATTCAAATCAAATGATAGCTGAAAACAACTTTTTTTTGGTTATTAATAATACCATCGGAGAGACCAACTCTTCAGATAAGAGACTACATGTATATATGAAAGCATTAGAGAAACACTTACTTCTCTATACTGACGGACGCCGACGTCTTTGAAGGTAGGCTTACAATGGAATCGGATTTTATCGATCAAAATGCTTATACATCCGGTGTGGGCCGTTATCTTGCAGGCAGGACAGCATAATCTGGGTCCTTGTTTCTGCAAACACATCAACATTTCATATATTATATCATTATTAGTACAACTGCTGCTAAAATCATTGTCAATGTAAACAAATAGTAAAACTCTTGAGAGATGTCTAATAAAAATGAAAAATGTATTCATGTTTTGAAAATGATTGAAAACTGTGTCTAAAAATAAATTATTATTATTCTGTGTGTAATAGAGTTTGCGATTCTCTAAGCCCCAGAATTTCAAATTTAAAAGTCATTATTTGCTTAGCATAACAATTGAGAAAATCTCACCAAAAATATATATATTATATACTGTTATATAAAATGTTTATTTAATTGTTTGCCATTAAAAGCAATTTGCAAATCATATCATATATAATGCAATCGCGGTTTCGTTGAAAGAGTGAAAACATTTGGAAACAAAAAATAATATATATTACGGTATACTGTACTATATTTGAGCACAAAAATCAATAAAAATAGTAGAGTATGAAAAAAATAAGTGAAACTATGTTTGATTTGAAACACTGGAAATACCGCACATTATATTTGATAGTCGTTTGAGTTGTATATCAATAAAAAGAGCCACAAAAAAATAAAAGAAAATTCAAATAAAAAGTTATATATTTATGTAAATTAAATGACAAATCAATAGTTAATAAGAAGTATAGCAATGAAAACGTACGGAACAGTCGTTTTCGCCGACATAACACAGATCTCCGGACGCGTTGGTCGACACCCATAAGTGGTCGGCATTGATGGCCGATTCCTATACACAGACACAGAATACAGAGAGTTATAGCTGATCCGTGCGGTGATGGTGTGGCGATCGCTTACCCCCCAGTCTGGCGCTGACCTCAGTGTCCGGGTCTCTCCACTTTCGGTCGAGATCTTGATTTCTCCCTGAATTGCTTTCCTGTAATCAATCAAAACCAATACAATTAGTTCACATATGCACCCAAACCACACATTCACAGCAATAATCAAATGAATGGTAATAATGAATCACTTTTTTCTCTGTTTCTTAAAATAGAAATTTTTCAAATCTATGATCAAATAGATCTGGTCTTTAAAACACATAACTGTATGACATTTTCGCTAACAATTAGTGGTCACCACATGACCACCGTATATATACTCGGCTTTAATCATAACTATATGAAACACTTTGGTTAATAACATGACTATAAATAAATTGAAACCAAATATCAGTATAATATCGACGACTAAGCGATCGTAACGTAAACATTGATACGAATGGACGGCTAAACCATAGCAGTGAACACTATTAACAAATACACGATTCATAACATACTTGTGACTCAATAATACAAAGCGATTATCACTTGCCATACGATAGTCATCGTCGCAAACAATCATTAATTAATAGTTTATACAAAACAAGTGTTATATTGAAAGGGAAAGTAACAGTGAACTTGTTTTGAATTAAAAATTACATTTCATGTTATGTGGGCACAGAAATGGCCATAACTTTTGATGCATAAGTTTTGTGAGTATTTGTCGTATTGTTGTGTTTGTTGTAAACACTTGTCATAAGTAAGTGAAAGGCGTTTTTGAGCACAACTTTTGCCATCATATGTGCCGTTCATTCATAAAACTCACTGCAATTCATACAGTATTGCCAATCCGTCATGAAAATCATATCGTACGGCATTTCAGGCCATTATTTCATTGCGTTATTTGTGTTGACTAATAGTAAACAAGTTATTTAACAATCAATTGAATCAGTTGTCAAATAAGTGCTTAAAGGGACAGTTGTCTCGATAGGCACCGGCACTGGGACTCCCCTCGCCGTCAAGGCTGCGCCTATGCTGCACCCCATGTCTGCCTATGCTATCATACAGTATGCTATGCTATGCTATATCGCTAATTGCTTTGCAGTTAATCCCTGTCTGTCACCTCTGGAAAGGGAGGCCCCGTATGAGGCCAACATTGTGCAGATGTTGTGCTGTCGGTGCTGAGCGGCCATATGAAGAGCCGAATGACCGCTCTCTGTCTCAATCAAGTCAATCAGTTCAGACGGCGCGGCCGACAGAAGGAAACTGACTATGTTTTCGTAACCGAGACGAGAGGCGTGATGTAGGGCTGACAGGCCTGACAGGCACACAAAATAACACGAATATTCAGTGAGTCAAGCAGTTGTACAAACATTCAAGCATTTAAGACAGTGAATGACACAAACAATAAGACAATACTCTAGCTTTAATTCCTTTAATTTCATGCAGAGAGAGAGAGAGAGAGAGAGAGAGATTTACAGAAAATCAATAGCGCAAGAACACCTCTAGAATATTATAAAAATGGATTATTCAAAAATATGATAAATGACTGCACTTATGTTGATAGAAATAGTCTACTAAAATTAGAAATTTAATTCAAAACAAGTCTTAATATTTGAAAAATTTGACTAATTTTTAAGTTTAAAATATGTTGTAATATTTAAGAAATATAAAGATAAAAATGCAATTACTGTAAATTTAAATAGAGTATAAATTCGCACATTTGTTTAACTATTCAATTAAAAGTCTATTTATAGGTTTTCTCAGTTAAAGAGTATTGAAAAACGAAAAGCAAGTGTTAATACCTTTCTTATCGACGGCTAATAAACTGATCCCTTTGTGATGCAATTGTTTAAGTAATGAGAGGTCTGCTTGTTTGGCGGCATAGAGGACCTCCTCCTGAGAGAAGTCTTGTGGAACATTGATTGGATTAGAGTGGGTTCGGCCTATAGAAGTGGTGGGACTTTCATCACTAGATGACTGATGGGATGCATTCCTAAGACTATTATTATTAAAAGTGATAAAATCCGACTCAGAGGTGGTGTCAAAGATATCAATCTCGTCCTTATCATCGGAATTAGGACTCTCCGGATCGAGAATATAGAGATCATCGGTGCAGATGTCGACAACGAAGTGGAGGTCTTCCTGCGCTCTGTCGATACGAAAAAATCGTTCGGCTGTACAGGCTATCAGTGATTGGGTGAGACATGAGAGACATGAGAGACATGATATCAGATTCAGTGATAATCACTGCAGATATATGAAGACAGGCGATACTTACAGTCGACGAAACACCAGTCATGTGATACGAACTTTGTGGTGACACAAGTATTATCAGCACCGGATTGAACGCTATTATAACTCTTATCCCGCATTAATTCATTGATTTTGGTTCTGACGTGAACTAACTCCAGGTTCTGATCGATACATAGCATTCCCACTAATAGTGCTGCATATGGGAGACATACAGGCATTCGTAAGCATATATGAAACAAATAATACTTAATTCAATATTCAAACATTATTTACTGTATTGTACAGTACTGTACATAATAAAGTCAATTGTATCGATAGTTTGTAAGAAAATAAATGTTCGAGAGTTAACTCACAGACTTCCTTAAGCTTATGCTTATCGTAATGATAGGTCTCGTAATCATTTAAATTCAATTTTCGCACTTTTATTGTCAACTTTTCGAGTGTAGGTCTAAGCGTGAAATAAAAATAAAGAATGAATGGCTATATGAATACAAAACGGGTACTAATCGACTGAATATAGGAACAGTTGGCATCACTTACACGTGAATTATTTGGTTATGACTCTTGGCTTTGGCGATAAGGTTTGCCTGATTTCTGAGTTGTAATGTTATGATAGATGGCAAGAGACGACAGGGCTCGCCATCCACTTGCATAGGTATGGTGCGGGTGGTGATTATCTTAGCACTTCTACACTGGGCTATACATGTTCCGTGTCCTCCCGCTTGCAGTAGTGGCTATCATATGACACACGAGTGCAACACAAATATAAGTTATTTTATATATTAATATACGAGTCGATCATTTGATGCTCGACCAAATTCTGATCGATTCTTATAATGCGATCCTTTAATGCAATCGCAAGACTCAACACTTTTACATGAAATGAGTTGATATATGGATATATGAAGTAAAGCTAAATATGGGTATAAGTGCTCACCAACTGATATGTTGTCAAACCGATCACTTCGATAAGTCCATCGTCNAATGGACTTATATTAGACATGTTTTACTCGACTCTCGACTCGTGCCTCAAAGACATTTGTTTCGCTCATTACTAAGTCATCAGCCATTGAATACCAAAAATATATATTTCAATCACTCATCAATTTTATACCCCTTTGTTAAACTCATATATTTAACGATAATTTGTTTTTATGATCAATTGTTTCCATCGTTGAAAACTCATATCAAAAAAGTTGACATTTTATGAAAAAAGGTTTTTGAATTTAAATTCAATTCAATTGATGTGCAATTTGTTGTCTTAAAATCTCAATACTTTTTTATATTAGATTATAGACTACACTCTCTTATGAAATGAATTTTCAAAACAAAACTTTAATGAATTTGAAATGTTTTACGAAAAAAAATCACTAAATTATATACAAAGAAAAGAAAAATTGTTATCATTTTTGCACATATTTTAAATGAATAATAAATCTTCACATAAATGAAGGTTTGACTCGTAATAAGCAAATGCTTAAACTCCGGGCAGAATGAAGAGCAGCCAATACTTCCAATTATATTATCACTTGATTTGACTCTTAGATTATCATAAGAGTTGAATTGTTATTGAATGGGCGTTAAAGTTATATACATATAATTTCGACATGATTTTATTTACGTACAGTTATCGATCTTTATTTACATTATTAATTAATTGATTGGTTATTGTTATTTAATTTTTTAACACCCGTTCAAAATGTAGTTTCACTGAAACGATGTATACATTCCTTACGACAAGTCATTGTATTAGACACTGATGAGTTATTTATCATTCATTTTTCTATTATTATTATTGTATCTATAAATATATATTCATTTCATTTCATAAATCCTTTATTTTTGTTTTTTAAGGTTAAATTTTACATAAGAAATAATTATAAATGAAAATCAATTGAAAACAACACATCTCTCGTGCCTTTGCCTCCGATTTCACACGATATGCCTCTTATATAACACTCATTCCGTAATTCGGTTTTATTTGCTTCAATCAAATTAATTGTAATCTTTTTTATTTCATATGATATTCTTACGAGAGTTTCATTTGAATTCTTAGTCAAAAACAGTATCATTAGTTGACAATCACTACTGTTGTAAAACACAAGTTTAGTACGAATTTCATTCTCTAATTCGACGGCAATATTATTATTATTAATTATTATTATTATTATATTATTACTATAACTGAACATTGACTGAATATTTTTGTTTAAATAAAATATAAAACTGAAAAATGAGTTGTCTTTTTACATAGTGTTGCAAATGTTATGCACCTAATTATGCACTACAAACTCTTTATATAATTAATGTGCAGTTTTATCTAAACTATTATAGTCTATAATAATGACACCGAATGCTAACAACAAGTTTTGATGCGATTTTTCACCAACAACACTGAATGCTATAATAAAATGTTATTTTAATTAAATGTTAACAAATATATAACTTTTAATTCAATAAAAAGTATGAAATGAAAAAATGAGCTGTTATCTTTTAGCATTGCTTAAAATACTCGGTTTTACAGCGCGTACGAAGAAATAGATGTAATATTTGTGATCGATTTGTTGCCATAGAGAGACCAACCGAATAGAAACATAACAAACAGTGGAAAAGGGTCTCTATATTGGAGGCATATATTTATTAGAATTAAGGATCATATCATATAAAAGTATGGAGCGATTGGATCCGCTATTTTTTGCTATAAATCTGTTCAGACGAAGAAAGTTTGAAAAATGCATTGAAGTATGCAATGAAGCACTCGATGCTAATCCATACGATCAGGTATGGTATCTCTCTCTCTCTCTCTCTCTCTCTCCCTCCCTCCTACTCAAGTCTGACATTTCAATTGTTATAATACTTCAAATAAACTACACGTCCATTAATCTCTGAATACTGTATATCCTATTCTACGGGGATTATAAATGCTGTGCAGAATCTCACAGTGTTATTGAATTTTAAATTATTTTTAAATTATGTTTTCTCGTTGTTCTGGGTTTAATAATATTTTTTGAAAAACTAATTAAAAATGAAACAATTGTTAAATAAATATTAGCTTTTAATTTAATTTCAAGAGGTTTAATAAATAAGTGAAAAACAAAGTTTTGTTATTTATATTAATTTATTTAATTAGTTATTTTGATTGATTAAAAACCTTTATAACAAAAAACAAATTATAGAAAATCTATAATAGCATCTGAATTATGAAAATCTACAATACGACAAAACCAACTCAATAATTCCTTTACTTCAAAAAAAAGCTGAGAACTGAATATTCAATTTCCTTCAAATAATTAAAGCTTAGGTTTAAATCTCAAGAAAACTGTAATTTCACTAAAAATAATATTTTCCTACATTTTCGCAAAAGCGAAACACTAATGGAAAACAATTTAAATTAGAACCGCATTAGAAGTCATCTGAGAATTTGAACAATAATTGCATTTAAATTAAAGACAATGTTTTACTTAAACACAAAACACTTTTTAATTTTCTTTGAAAACATTTTTCTTTTGTTTTCGAAGAATTTAATCACAAAAAGTTTGAGCAAAGAATCAAATTTAGGTTTTTATTTTATCATAGTCTCACTCAATGCAAACTATGTGTTCGTAATATTTAACGTAAATATAAAAACAGTTTGAAAGTATAGAAAATCTCTAAAGGTTTTGAGTAAATGTCTACAGATTTGAATATTTTAAACACTCGCTGCGAATCAGTGAAAACATTGAAACAGTAATTAAGAGCTGTCAGACAATAAAACTAACTAATTTTTGGAAATATTGTTTTTTGTTTAATATCTTTTAGATATTATCGTAGACTTAATACTTTTAGATGTTATGCTGTTTTGGTTGAGTTATTAAGGAAATGAAGTTTTTTTTTGCTGAGAACTGAATATTCAATTTCCTTCAAATAATTAAAGCTTAGGTTTAAATCTCAAGAAAACTGTAATTTGACTAAAAATAATATTTTCCTACATTTTCTCAGAAGCGAAACACTAATGGAAAACAATTTAAATTAGAACCGCATTAGAAGTCATCTGAGAATTTGAACAATAATTGCATTTAAATTAAAGACAATGTTTCACTTAAACACAAAACACTTTTTAATTTTCTTTGAAAACATTTTTCGTTTGTTTTCGAAGAATTTAATCAAAAAAAGTTTGAGCAAAGAATGAAATTTAGGTTTTTATTTTATCATAGTCTCACTCAATGCAAACTATGTGTTCGTAATATTTAACGTGAATATAAAAACAGTTTGAAAGTATAGAAAATCTCTAAAGGTTTTGAGTAAATGTCTACAGATTTGAATATTTTAAACACTCGCTGCGAATCAGTGAAAACATTGAAACAGTAATTAAGAGCTGTCAGTCTTTGCGTAAAGTAAAAACTGCTTATTAGGCCTAATACCGAACGTACCGGTGCTCAAATGGTATTAACGAAAATTAATTAAAACACATCAATTGTCTCTAAAAATAAAGTATTATTTCGTGTGATATTTGCTCGAAATAATCATTTTTCTAACTTAAATGTTGAGTGTTTGAGAAAAACCATAGTTATTATTACATTTTGTTTTAATTAGAAAAATAACGAGAAATTGTAAAATTCTAGGCTTTTATTTCTTTTAATACAAATTCTTTTGTTAACATTTAATTTATTTTATTTATATTTCAGAAACTAAAGCAAATAAAAAAACCTAAGTCTTTTAATTTATTAATTATTATATAAAAGCATAGAAATGAAAGTCTTTTGTCAGATGTGAATGACTTGAATTAGTTTTTTAATACATTTCTTTCGTTATGTTTAATACAAAGTAATATAAATAATTTGTCTGCAATTTATTTTTGTACAATTCGTATACAATGTGTTTTACGAAATGATATTCTTTATTGATTTTTCACATTTAAGTCAAAGCCATAGCAAAGCATTTTAGAGGAGAGATAGGAAAGCGTTGCTTTACTTCACAGGTATATACAGAATGTAGAGATTCTGTATCACAGAATACACAGAATATAACAGTATATACCAAATAGTAGTAAATGCAATGAATTACAGCTTTTTGTGTTTCACTTCTCTTTACGAAATTGAAATTTTCGCTGCATTTGATAATATAGTTTAAGTCGTGCCACAAAACTCTTATGAAAAGGGAGAGACATAACAGAACAGAAAATTTATTAGATATTCTGAATATATTGCAAATCTCAGGATTCGTTGCCTTTTATTTTAGTCCATACTCTCAGAGCTCATATAAATT
This sequence comes from Oppiella nova, assembly GCA_905397405.1. Taxonomy (NCBI): domain Eukaryota; kingdom Metazoa; phylum Arthropoda; class Arachnida; order Sarcoptiformes; family Oppiidae; genus Oppiella; species Oppiella nova. The sequence goes on from CAJPVJ010002382.1 coordinate 10,670, forward strand.
TGTCGATTCAATAGCATTTCTTTTTATTTATAAGTAGTATATCTTGTATTACATTATTTGAGGAAAATCTCATCTGAAATTGAAATTTGGAGCACAAGTGCATCAAACAAATTGATTCCAACACTAAAGGAAAGCTTAATAAATACTTTTTAGTCGCCTTTCAAATTGCATACGAATAGTGGCTAATAATAGAAAATACACAGAATATTCCTCAAAACACTACAGATTCTATATTTGCTTTATTTATTATTAATTATACAATCATATCATACAATGAGTGAATGCATGTCTATTCAAATACAAGCCATTCATTTATCGTTACATACAAGCGATACACGAATCAAATGATAGAAATTAATGCATTCAAACTCACAATACCATCAATTGTAAGAAACAATTAAATAAATAATATTCATTTGATTAATGAAACAAAAGCCCTATTTGTTCAATATTAACCATTGAATGATTTGACTGAAATATTTAAGAATTTCTATTTTGAAAAGTAATTTCAAAATATTTGACATTTGAAATATGCAGGCGTTTTGGTGTATGAAAATGAGATGTCTTACGGAACAGGTATATGTGGACGATCTCGAGGCCGATGAGGAAGGCATTGCCGAAAGTCTGATGGACGACAACTCCATCGCACAGGTGGCCCGTCCGGGCACTTCACTTAAAGCTATGCCAACAGCCAGACCTATGCAAACGAGTCAATCTGTGCGACCCGTCACACAATCTGGTCGTCCGCTGACAGGAGTATTAAGACCGGGAACTCAGGGAAGACTGGGAACTATGGAAAATGCATTGAAAACTCCGCGAACGGCGAAAACTGCTCGACCAATGACTTCATCGTCGGGTAGATTCGTTAGAATGGGAACGACATCAATGCTAACCCAACCCGACGGGCCTTTTATTAATTTGGGTCGACTTAATATAGGGAAATATGCGGCCATTCCTACTCTCGCCAAACCTCTGTTTGAATACATTTACTTCCAGGAAAATAATATCAGAGTTGCGCTCGAATTAGCCGCAAAGGCTACCGAAATAAATCAATTTAAAGACTGGTGGTGGAAGGTATGCCTGCTTACACTGAAACATTTGTTACTACTGTTCAGTATTACATGAATTGTTTGTTAATTTTAGGTACAATTAGGGAAATGCTATTATAAGTTAGGAATGATTAGAGACGCGGAGAAACAATTTCGGTCGGCTCTCAAACACATTGAAGTACCCGTTGAGGTCTACTTATGGTTGGGTAAAGTCTACGAAAGGCTGGATCAGCCGTTGGCAGCGCTGGACGTATACAGCGATGGCCTCAATAAATACCCGGGCGAAACATTTCTGATCACATACGCGGCCAGAATTCACGAGACTATGAATGAAATGGAGGAGTGTACCAAACTATACAAAGATGTGCTCACATACGATGCCATTAACATAGAGGCCATTGCGTCCATAGCTATGAACCACTTCTATAACGATCAGCCGGAGATAGCATTGCGCTATTACCGGCGCATCCTTCAGATGGGAACCTGTAATTCCCAGATCTATAACAATTTAGGCCTTTCCTGCTACCTCTCCCAGCAGTTTGATATGGCCATCACTTGTTTCGAAAGGGCGCTCATGTTTGCTGACTCCGATGATGTGACCGCAGACATCTGGTATAATATCGGACATCTAGCTATTGGTTCCGGCGATAAACAACTGGCCTCTCAGTGCTTTCGTCTCGCTTTGGTATCAAACAATGACCACTCGGAAGCATATATATTAAATCCACAGTAACTTTACTTATTTTGTTTGGGGTGCTGTTGATTATATGTCGTTAGTTTCCGAATGAAAGTCTGCAGTCGGTGATAACCCTTCGTAAACATTCTTAATATAGTATAAAGAGTCAGAAATGGATGAGTGAATTGATTTAGGCGTTCATTGCATGAGCTCTCAATGAGATCGCAATACTTACCCATGAGTTGGTCTTTATATTTGTAAAGCAATGACAAATCAAGTCTATCGGCGCAGACAATAAGCATTCATTTAAAAGTATAAGAGATTGAATTTATTAATAACTCACGTTAAGCCTATAGGTTTGCTATAACTATGAAACTGGGAATATATAAAACCCAAACCAATTATCTCATTTTGATAGGCGACCCATGAGTTTAGCAATAATTGTCACACCATTTGTTCACTTCTGTCAAACAGTCGTTGAACTGCTATTTCAATGATTAAACATGAGTTGACACATATTTAGAGTACAAACAATTGCAATCATTACATAATTGCAGCATTTGTGAATCCTATTAAAATTGGCAACTATCATATTCTCGAGTGAGCCTATAATAAGTTAGTAAATAACTATAGTCTGCTATATGAGTAAACATTTATTTAAGCTGAACAGTATTATAAAGACTCATTGGATTAGGAATATTAAATACAGATACAGGTAAAACCGCTATTTACAGAATATATTATAGTAATATCGGGTACTTTACTGTTCATATACCGGTAATATCTCCAGCGTATGTCAATGATCAATATCCGTAGACCATTGAACTCATGCCATGAATATTAGC
>CAJPVJ010002383.1:2470-13239 GCA_905397405.1 Oppiella nova
GAATTCTGGGTTTCAATAAAATAATATTTTATAACTTATTTTAATTTATATTATATTTAATTTTATACTTACTTTGCTAAACAAATAGCACTTCTCATTGAAAGTGTCGACCAGTTTCTTATAGCAGTCTCTATTATTGAGCTCTAGTTTGCCATTCAATGCGATATTGGCGTCAATTGCCGGCAATTCATTCACGTATTCCTCGATCTGTTTATCCATTAGTTTCCGACGACTTAACAAACCCTCCAATTCTCTGACATATTTATAGAATTAATAGAAAATTAATTAATTATAAAAAACTATTTGTTATGCAAAATATTGTGTAAGTATTAATATATGAAATTAATGATATTTGATAAAATTAATAAATTATAGATTTTGTTTATACAATAGGCGTACAACTACATTTATTAATATTTTTTTATAAAATAAATGAAAATTTTAATATAAAATATAATAAATCTTCTTAACTAGAATTTAATTTAACTTTGTAAATATAGTTTAACCCCAAAAATAAACAATAAACTAATAATTGAATGTATTTCATGTTTTAGATAACAAAATATTGATAATAAATTTTTTTATTAAATTTTTGTTATTTATAGATATGCGAAGCATTATATACTTATAGACCTTATAGCATTATATATCTATACTTACGAGTATATTAAAATTTTAAAGTTAAGCTTATATTTTGTGAATTTATTTTGGTAGATATAAAAATTTTTAAATTTGTTTTAAATATTTTTAGCATAATTTATGTTAATATTTTAATTTTTATCATAGCAAAATAAATATAACTTAATTCATTTGATTTATCAATTTTTACTTATTAATACAAAAATTTAATAAAATTCAACATAATTTTACTTTATAATATTAATTAAATATGTTTATTGATATAAATTCACAACTTCTATATGTGTATTCAAATATACCTGTCAAACTTATCAAAGTCAACCAAACATATTATTGCAATACACCTGATAATATCCACTTCAATCAAACTAATATGGACACAATTATGGTGTGGTATCAGGTACGTTACTATATTATAATTTAGATGACAGTATTTTATAGATTATAGATATATTTATAAAATATATTTACTAATAAATAATTTTCATTGAGAGTTGAATCGAAATAAATATACTTGTAACAAACCCCATAGTTTTTTAATCTTAAATGTATCACAATTTAATAATTGTATAAGGGTCATTCTCAAAGTATGTACTCATTCTTACGAGAGAGAGAGAGAGAGAGAGAGAGAGAGAGAGTGGTGGTGCCAAAATGTGTCACCATGTTAAATCTTGTAGTGGCAGTGCATTAAAATACTGTAGAGTTGGTCAGCCATAAAATAAATAATGTTAATTTCTTTCAGTTTACTTATTTGTTTTGTATTTGAAATATATTTTGCAGAATAGGCGTAATTAATAAAGATTACATTTATTTTTAGGGATTTGCATTTAGCGTGCTTTTAACGATCATCCAACACATAACATGTAAATTAAATCTAATGATGTATACAATAGATAACGATCGGAATGCGCAAGTACGATTTTAAAATTTAATTTTAATTAACTTGCTAATTTTCAAATGATTGATTGCGCAGATTACCTACATACGCCCGTACCCATCTAGGATATTAAAACTTAATTGTTCCGGTGTACCGGTTAATAGCAATTATATGATTGAAATAATAAGCGGATTGAGGTTACAGAAAGATAATTCATATTTTTCATTCATTAAACTATTTGATTATCAGGTACAAATAAACAAATTTTTACTAAACAATTGTATCGGTATTGTGGCAACTAACTGACCAATTTAATTTAATAGATATGGATGAATATAATAATTTTCTCGGTAATTATATCATGCTACATTAAATATGTGCTTAAATATAAATTTTCATTAATCGCCACAAACTGGATGTTAATAAAATTATTTGTGAATCAATCGTCAAATATGATGAACAGAATCTCAGCACCGAATCCAATGTATAATCAAATGGTAGTCTATATCTGGATATTGAGTGCATTAGTCATAACACAATCATTTGCCGGGTATCTACTAAACACGTATTTTAACAGGAAATATGTGCCAATAGTTAACACATTGCAAGATATAATCGATAATAAAAACATCCATGTATTTTTGATCCACTAATTTATGAGCGCTTTACTAAAACGGCAAATAACCAGGAATATAACTCAATATTAATTGAGCTCGTTGAAAGGCATAAATATTTAGAAAAACTTCTTAATCGTACGATTGGGATATATAATATTTATGAGCTAGGTTATTTTATATTATTAGCACACGAAAAGTTAGCTATATTATCCGATAGTGGGCTTACATCGCATTTTGACGGTCAGTATAAACACTTAAAGTATCATTATGCTATTAGTGAACATAAATATTTTTTTGATTATTTATTTTATATGGTCAAAAATGGGCACAAATATTATTCGCAATTAATGTTTTTGTAAGTACAGTATAAATGAGACATTGTGATTATTTTGACACATTATTTAAATATGATTAATTTAATAGATATTTACTTATATTTCACCATGTAGATATAAGCAAATAGTCGAGTCGGGGTTACAACATCATACAAATGCCATAATTAATTTAACTCTTAGATTAGTGGCCGATAGAGAATTATGTTCCCTTGAGCCAGCGATATCTTAACTGGCACTATTTAACGGTATGTGATCTTAATTAAAATTTTTATACATATTTTTACGAAAACGGGAAAATGATTCACCTATAAGCAACCGTAGTATAATTATTTTTATTGAATACTATTCTATATGTTTAACCATATTTTGTGCAAGCATCAATTATTTAGAAATTTTTAAAATCACGTAGCTAGTAAAGAATTTCACTTTATTAATATTTGTATTTTGTGTTTGATTATATTTGTATTAACAAACAAATATCATCTAGCATAATTTGCTATAACAATTTTTAGTAATGTATAATCTAACATTTTTAAAAATTATTCGTTACACTTTAGTTGTTAATTATTATAATTATAATTAATAAATAAATATATGTATATTATATATATAGTTTTTCTTTTCAAATTATTTATTTATTTGATAATTATAAACTGAAATTTAATACATGTTATCTAATTATTATACAATACTATCAATTGGTTTTGCATTTGCATTGCAGTGTTGTATCAATCGGTTGACAGCAATGTCCGCATCACTCGAGTCACGCATTTGTTCGCAAATATTGCGGAAAACACTTAACTTATAGAAAGCGTAGGAATTCTGGGATTCAATAAAATAACATTTTATAACTTATTTTAATTTATATTATATTTAATTTTATACTAACTTTACTAAACAAATAACACCTTTCATTGAAAGTGTCGACCAGTTTCTTATAACAGTCTCTGTTATTGAGCTCTAGTTTGCCATTCAATGCGATATTGGCGTCAATTGCCGGCAATTCATTCACGTATTCCTCGATCTGTTTATCCATTAGTTTCCGACGGCTTAACAAACCCTCCAATTCTGTGACATATCTATAAATTTAATAGAAAATTATGTAAAGCTCTTAATCTATTAATTATAAAATAAATGTTACAATGACACTTACTGAGAAACTTGTTCAGCATCATTTGTATTTTTAATTAAATGTTTTAGGTGGTATAATTTAGAATCTCTTATGGGGGCAAAACCATCAGGCGTATATAATTCATTTTCAGAGTATACCGGGATTTTTTTGTCACCTAGTTATAATAATATAGATAATATACAAAATTATTTTGTGATCTAGTAAAATAAAGTGTTTCATTTAAACAAAAATTTAAAAAATCTTTATTATTGCATCTACTAGATTATTGAATCCAGAATGAACTTAAAATATCTTACCCAGATAATCAGATACATGTTGAATATTTCCGATACTTAAATTTCCATACTGTTGAGCATGCTGAAAATGTTGTATACCGTCCATGGTGAAATTATTGTGCTCCTTAATATACTTGTATTGTGTTGATAAAGGTTCATTGGTTAAATCATTATGCTCGGTATCATATAGCCATTGAGTGGGAAAATATGTAGCTAAGATTTAATAAATTTAACACACATTTTAAACATCAATATTTTTAATATTTTTAAATTTAAAACTGAACTAGCTCACCTAGCCAGGTATCATATTTTCCGTGATCATGCTCAGCCTTCCAGCCTAATTCACCAGGCGCAGTGGCAGTAACCGCGTATACGTTAATATCGTTTGGCAATAATTTAGCAAAAACAGAGCCTGATACAAAATATTTATAAATTATACATTAATAATAGAAAAACTAATTTTAAATTTATAAATTACCTGATTCACACGCTGTCAAATAAAATACTAGCTGGGCAAATTTATTTTGTTTATGCATTTCAATGAGCACATTATTCAAGTCTTTAGCATATAACATGTCCCTGGGGAATTCAACAACCTCTATATTATAAAAATATTTTATATAAATTTATAATTTGTATATAATTTTATAAGCATATATTATAATATATTAAAACATACCATCACCACCATGGCCATCTAAGAACACAAATATACGATCGTTGGGTCCACTCTTGACTACCTTTTTGCCCGCTTTCTCTAACGTCTCGTTTCCACTAATAAGACCCAAAAATTGCTACAAACAAACAATATTTACAAAAATTGTACACATTATTTTTCAAATAAAAGTTTTAAAAATAATGTAAAACCTCCGGGGTGACATCAAATTCTTTATAATTTATGGGCACTTCATACGGGGTTTTGTAGACATCGGTGCCATTGATACGGTTGATGACCACACCGGGTGTCGGGTTAAGGTCGCTGTGGGCGATGAAGTCAAAGGCCATGACTATTATGTTTTCGGCCGGTATTCCGTGTTTGCGGACCACTTGGTAGGCGTGGTATACGTCCGCCTAATATGAGTTAATTTATGTTAGAGAGAGAGAGATGCTAAAATTGTGATAGGTCACTCATACCTCCATTCCATAGTTTTCCCATCCAGATCCACTAGCACATAAAACTACCCAGGTCTTACCCCCATGGGGTTCACGTAATTTGTCAATAAATGGGACACCATTTACGGCTATGAAAAACAAACTGAAAACTGAAATTAATTTCATTATTTTGTTTTATTTAATTAATAGTAATTTCAAAAGTTATCAAGCGCTATTTATACCAGATTTAATTTTTCATTTCCATTGTTTTAAATGATTCATGCGGCAAAGTCCATTGTAATTAATCCAGGTAGTCATTAATACTTAGCAATTAATCATATAATAATTAACGGAGAATAAGATATTGACTAAAAAGGTTTAAAGTATCAATGTTCATTTGTGATTAATCGCACAGTGATAATAAGTTCAATTTGAAACAATAGGAGGTGCTCGAGCACAGGTACTAATGAATCAGAAATTTCAAAATAACTTGCAATCATTTTCATTTAAAAATGTAATAACTTAAGAAATCTTGTAATTATATATGAGAAACAAAGTCTGCTATTATTAACAAGGTCAACATATTGATATAAATTTTTAAAATTTGCTTTTTTGTTTAATATATTGCTTAAAAATATATGATTTATGGTTGAATTTATCTATGAGTTGATTGTATGTTTATAAATAATTATATATTTTTTAAACAATTATTTGAATAATATTTATATTATTATTAATTATTTATTGTTGTTGCTACTGGTTATTTAAATTAGAATAATGTTTAAAATTATATTTAAAAATATTTTTTGAAATTAATAATTTACAATTTTACAATAAAGTATTTTTTAGTAAATAAAATTAAATATTTATCAAAATAAATCTAAATATAAAGTGACCTTGTTTGGAAGAAAATTAACTATTTAACACATCAAGATAATTTTAAAATATTGCACAATATATTTATTTTAATACAGTATACATAATATGAGCCAGTGGAAAGTAAAAAGGCCTCTAAATATTTTTTAATGTGCCTAATATTCATACGAATAATTAGTAAGCAACGTGTAATGGGAAAACTCACAAATAGACTCAAGCACAAAAATAAATATAAGTGTATAAAACTTTAGAGGCCTTTTTACTTTCCACTGGCTCATATCAGTTGTATGTGATAATATGAGAATTGACATTTTAATTTTTTAAAAATGTAATATGAATATTTAAAAATGTTTTAAAGTTAGTAGTAAAGCAAAAATATACTTGTCAGATTATTTTTGAGCAATTATTTTGTTAGAATATTATATCCAATAATTCACGCATTAATTGTACAGGGCTGACTGAATGCTATTTTAACAAAAAAAATTACACATAAAATATGATAAATTTTGAACAACTTTATTTTTAATTTAATGTAATTATACTTAATAAAAATAAAATAAATTTATTTAATGAATTAGATACAATATTAAATATCATTTAAGGAACAAGCAAAGTTTAATCTATTATATTGTACCATATTTTTAAAAAAAATTATATTCAATGTATTATACAGTATTGTATTATCTCTATAATTTTCTTTTAATTGATTAAACACCCTACATCAATTTGTACTTTGATTTCTCATAAATTAAGACATTTATCTATCTGGCGGGCTTCACAAAGTGTGTGCGTATAAATTGACCTAAAATATCCCTTCCCCTATACACGTCGATCGTAAATAAGAAATTAATATAGCGACATACTAGTTTGCATTTACCCCTCCCCACGTACGTTCATTGTGAACGCCGCCTAATCAAATCCATACTATCATGTATTCTATGAACAATACAATGATAAGAGTATTAACTGGTATTTAATATCCTTTAATTAATCCATATTTCGTAACAAGTATTGTATAATAAGCTGAAAATTTCCCACTATTTAAAGCAAATACAAGTTTCCAAAACAAAAAACTGTAAAACTAATCACACAATAATGTTATCATTAATAGTAGCGTCGGTTTGCGTATTGGGTATATCAGCCCAACACCATCCCTGGGACCCGCAGCCCGGGGATGGCGGTGCCGTTTGGCTTAAGAAACACGAGGCTATGGTTAACCAAACCCGTGACCATAAGGCCGAAGTGGAGATCGTATTTGTCGGCGATTCAATCACCGAGCTATGGGCCGGCAATGGAAAGGCTGTCTGGGCCAAGTACTACGCGCCCCGACACGCGTTTAATTATGGCATCGGCGGTGACCGGACTGAGGCCGTCATCTACCGGATTCAACACCAGGAGTTCGATGGACTCGACCCCAAAGTCACGGTCGTTATGATAGGTTTGCGAGACATGTGGACCTTTTCATGCAAGACCGACGTAAGTGTTTACTGTATTCAAACTGTACACAAGGCATAAATAGTGTATAGTGTATTGTAGTAATTTAAATCTTATGATTTATGTACAGTCTGAATATACTTTAACACTTACATCGGTTTTGCATGCAACGGTAAATATACTATATAATATCTGCTATTATAATACTAAATGGGTCTTTCCACTTTTCATTCATTATAACTGTTGGCTAATATTTAGTGCTAATACCGTGATAATGAAAGAATAGTTGAAAGACTCATTTAGTAATATAATAGTAGTTTTATATAAGTTTAAAACATACGTTATTTATAAAAATAAATTGTTAAACGAAAGGCACTAACAACGCGGCCCCCAATACGGCGGAGGACATCGCGCACGGCGTTAACGAAACTGTAACTGAATTGTTGAGCAAAATGCCGAACACCAAGGTCATTCTGTTGGGCATATTGCCCAGAGACTCGTTGCACGACAAAGTGAAACAGGTCAACGAGATGATCAAGAAGTTGAATAACGATAAGAATGTCTTCTTCCTGGACATGTGGTCAGCCTACGAGACTGACGGTGTAATGCATACAGAGCTCTATGATAATCCTAAGGACAGACTACATCTCAGTACTAAGGGGTATGAGGTGTGGCAGCAGACTATGGAACCACTGCTTAAAAAGTTGGACCCAACCCTGTAAACCAGTGTCAGCCAACCTTGTATAATTTGTAACTGTGTTACTTTTTTTGTGTGTAGATACGAAATAGTGACTATTAATTGTAACTATACTTGTGCAATTACAGAAAGTATCTGTATACATAAATAAAAAGTGCACTCAATTTATAAAATTACCAATTGTAAAAGTAGGCAACCTTTTGTGTATCTAGATAAAATAATAAAATACTATTTTTATGAGTGATTTCAATTTTTATTATATTTAATCTCAAACTAACTGATTTTTCTAAATTGATAATATTAGAAAGGATATTTTAGATTTTACCAAAAATAATATGAATATCTAAATGAAATATTTCACGCTTTAATTGTAAAGTAATAATTTAGATATTATACGTTAGATATAATTTATTTTGAATGTTATTTTTTTTAATTTATTATAATTATATTTTAAACAATATAGAATATATCTATTTTGTGCAAATTATTAGTTCATTTAACAATTTTAATTTTCAATTTAATACATGGTATCTAATTATTAGACAATATTATCAATTGGTTTCGCATTTCCATTGCAGTGTTGTATCAATCGGTTGACAGCAATGTCCGCATCACTCGAGTCACGCATTTGTTCGCAAATATTGCGGAAAACACTTAACTTATAGAAAGCGTATGTATTCTGCAATAAAATAATAATAATTTAATACTATATTAAAAACTATACTTAACTTGATAATAAACAAATACTTACGTCATTGAATGCATAGCACTTCTCATTGAAAGTGTCCACAAGTTTCTTATAACAGTCCCTATTATTGAGCTCTAGTTTGCCATTCAATGCAATATTGGCGTCAATTGCCGGCAATTTATTCACGTATTCCTCGATCTGTTTGTCCAACAATTGTCTGTTGTTTTCCAATGCGTTCAATTGCGAGACATATCTATTTGTTCACAAAAAAGCAGTTAATTAAATAACCTTGTTTACAATCATAAAAAATTAACTCAAAACCTACTGAGACAATTCAGCAGCATCATTTGTGTTTTTAATTAAATGTTTCAGGTGAAATAATTTAGAGTCCCTTATGGGGGCGAAACCACTAGGTATATACAATTCTGAGTCGGAATTGATCGGGACCTTTTTGTCACCTAGTTAATAAAATTAATTATGTTTAAAATCTTATTTTTAGCAAAACCTTAAATAAAGTATATACCTTGGTAATCAGATACGTGTTGTTTAGCAGCAATACTTAAATCACCATACTGCTGAGCATGTTGGGAGTGTTTAGTACCGTCCATGGTGAAATTGTTGTGTTCTTTAATATAATCATATTGCGTGGAAATTAGCTCCTTGGTAAGATCACTTTTTTCACTGTCATCCAGCCATATGATAGTAAAGTAGGTAGCTATAATAAATAACATATTGTAGTGAGTAACCCTGATACAAATTTAGTGAATAATCCTTTACGAAACTCACCTAGCCAAGTGTTATATGTTTTCCATTCACTTTCAGCTTTCCACCCTAATTCACCCACCTTGGTGGCAGTAATAGCGTACACATTGATATCAGTTGGCAATAATTTAGCAAACATAGATCCTATTAAAATAATTAATTTTATTAAAAAATAAACAATATATAAAATATAGTTATAGTACCTGATTCACATGCAGCCAAATAAAATACGAGCTGGGCAAATTTATTTTGTTTGTGCATTTCGATCAAGGCATTATTAAGATCCTTAGCGTACAACATGGGTGCACCCGAGGGAAAAGCAACCACCTCTGCAATATTTTAAAATTAAAATGATAAAATTTTAATAATAGTAAAAATCAATTATTAACATACCATCACCACCATGGTCATCTAAATAGACAAAAATACGATCATTGGGTCCACTCTTGACAACCTTTTTGCCCGATTTTTCTAAGGTCTCGTCTCCAGCAATAGCTCCCAAAAAGTTCTGTATTTATAAATACGGTAGATTTAAAAATATTAAAACATTTTGATATAAAAATTAATTTGAAACAGTACCTTTGGGGTGACATCTTTGCCGATGTAGTGTTTGGGCACTTCATACGGGGTTTTGTAGACATCCGTACCGTTAACTCGATTGATGACTACACCGGGTGTGGGGTTACTCTTATGGTGAGCGATATCGTCGTAATGCATGACAATTATGTTTTCGTCGGGTATTCCGTGTTTGCGAACCACTTGGTAGGCGTGGTATACGTCGGCCTTTAGGGGTTTGAAAATTTTTAAATATTTTTAAATTAAAAATTATATTAAACATTTAAATCAGTAAATAGTTATGATTTTCATTTATTTTAATGCATTATACTAAACATTAATAAATTTAATTACTAAAATTGAACTAATAAATATAATGCAAGTGTTACATAATATTGTAAGCTAACTAAATATGACAGGCAATTAATATGCTGTCATTAGTGTAAAACAGTCCCCATAATTAATGAGTGTCTATGTCAATTTGAATACTTTTATTGCCATTTATAAAATAAATCAAAATTATTAATAATTGTAGCTATCATTTTGTCTATGTTTACACATTATAAATAGTAATTTTGTCACTTTTGTACTTGGTTGATTTATATTAGACTTCACATTAAATTCTTAAAAATAACTTAATGTATAAACATTGCCAAATATTTGACTATATAAGCAACTGTATGTTACATTACATAACAATCTTATGAGCAGTGCTCACACTTTAGTATCACTGGTAAACTGTATTTTAGAATGAGTTCATAAAATAAAGTGCCTTTTTACAATAATTTGT
>CAJPVJ010002384.1:0-13233 GCA_905397405.1 Oppiella nova
ATATTTATAAAGTTATATGAGAATAGAAAACAAATTATAAAATGTGGTAATTGTCTGTCAAATCCTATTTACTGCACTTCAGGTGTAAGTGAGGGATCGATATTAAGTCCATTATTGTATAACATTTATGTCAGAAATATATATAAATCTATTAAGAATTCATTTATTAAACAAATCGCAAATATTTTGTAACCCACTAATAAGTTTTATTTTACAGTATCCAGTTGAACAAGTATTGTTTAATTGATCGAGATCATGGCTACGGAAACCAAGAATAAGTTCAAAGAGATCAACATACTTTTACTCGGCGAGACTGGCGTAGGGAAGTCTACATTGATCAACGCGTTCGCCAACTATTTAAACTACGAGACCCTTGAAGAGGCCGAAACTAACTATCCTATTTGTCTGATACCGACCCGATTCGTGGTGACCTACGCCAACTACGAACAACGACACGTTTCATACGGCAATGACAAAAACGAGTCGTACGAGCGCGAGGGTCAATCCGTTACGCAGCAATGTCGAGCCTATTCGTTCAAGTATGGTGAGATCCTGGTCAGATTAATTGATACACCTGGTGTTGGCGATACCCGCGGATTCGACCAAGATAAGATCAATTTCGATAATTTACTTTCATTTATTGCCGAATACAAAGAGTTGCATTTAATTTGTATATTGTTAAAGCCTTAATTAAATTGTCAATAATTTAATATTTCATAAAATAATAATGTGTTGCATAAGAAGTTTATTAATGACTCAATAATATTGTATTTCTAAATAAATAATTAATTAATTTAATACAATTGTATACTATACAAAAAATATTTACAAAGAAAATTGTAAAATATGATATCTACTAGTTAAATAGACTAGCTTAGTCTACTTTAGTAATTTAATAATTAATTTACAATTTGTTATTTAAGATGTTCATAAAATATATATTTTTGGTTTATTTTTATTTGATCTGGTTTACGAGAAATGTCCAGTCTTAATACATTCTTTACATAACATTATTATGTAAATCCAATCATATAATTAAATAAATAAACTGTAATTTGGTTAATAATGGTCTATATAAGGCATCTATTAGATGTTAATAATACACCTACTAAAAGTCTATATGTAGTAAATACAGATACTATTTTATACAGGTAATTTACATTGCCAGCTTGTCATGATGTTGAGTTAGAAATAAACAGTATTGTATTATGACAGTGTTCTAATGTGCTACTTGTTTTTATTTTTTAATATTTTAGACAGCACTGTAGTTGACATTTATAAATGTAACAAATTAATTTTATTGCAATATTTAATCTACATTATTACTATGTATCACATTATTGTAGAATCACATGTTTGACATACTGAACAGTTAATGTTATTGTATAAATAATTTATACCACAGTTTTCATTAAAAATCAATATTGTATTGATATAAAATGTGATTACATTAAAATATTTGTTTATTAGAAATAATGGAAATAATAAGAATAGTGTCAAATGTACTTTTAAAAATATTTAGATTATACTATTTATTATTAATTTTTAACTAAACATAATTTATCAAAAATTATAAACAATGATAGTTCTTATTAATTCAAAAATACAATATTTATATTCAGTTATACCAATAATTAAATATAATAAAACTGAAACGTTAATTTGTTTTCATAATAATACAGATAATTTAAAAACTGGTGAAAATGTTTCAATTGTATTTCCGGTATTACAAGAATATATAAGTAACTTGGTGAACTATTTAATTGTTGATTAATTAATAAAATTAGGAGACTTGGGATTATGTCTATGGTATTAACTTGTTAATATTTCAATATCTCACATGTGGACATAAATTGTTTTTGCAATTTGCTAATAAATGGAATAATGGCAACAAGGTTAATTTATAAATGAGATTGTTTAATAATTGAAAAATGTATTAATAATTTATTTTCTAGATTTTAACAACAACTAGATTAATTACCACAAAAATGTTAGGCCATAATCTAGCAAATGATATTGTCCCTTATAAAGATTTATTTATGATTGAAATTATTTGTGGACTCAAATCTATCCAGGATAAATCATATTTTGCGCTTATTAACCTCTTTGATCCAATTGTAATTATATATTTATTACATTTATTTACATAATTTATTAAAATATTATTTTTACATTATTTTTAGATATGGCTCAATATAATAATATTTTACATAATCGTCTCAATATTAATAACATATTTATTTAAATCAAAGATTTTAACCCTAAATGCATTCAGAGAAACCACAAAATGTCTATTAAATCAAACATCAATTTTATTTTCGCAATTAAAATATTTAGAAAAATTACCAAGAATAAATATGGTAATATTTGTATTTATTTCATTTATATGGCTATTTTGCGCAAGTATATTAACAAGATCATTTTCATCAGTATTATTGAAAACATATTTCACCCTAAAATTTGTGCCAATAGTCAATACACTGAATGATGTGATCAACAATGAAAACCTCTTAATATTGGCAAATGTATTACATTTAGAGGGAATAGCTAGTAGTTCACAAAAATATAATAAGTCGTTTACGTCCCTAATTAATCGATACAGGTCATTTGAAAATATATTAAACCATAAGATTGATGATAATTATTACATTAAGAAAGAGACTGTCAAAAATGTGATAGATGGAAATATAGTTTTGTTATTACATACATTCAAAGCAAATTATTTTATGGATTCATTGCCAGAGTATGCGGACAACTATAAAATNAAATGTTATACAATAATGGACTTAATATCGATCCCTCACTTACACCTGAAGTGCAGTAAATAGGATTTGACAGACAATTACCACATTTTATAATTTGTTTTCTATTCTCATATAACTTTATAAATATACCTAATGCTTTATCCCTTAATCCAATATTATATAAGTCATTAAATAGCAATCAATGGTTAACCTTATCAAAAGCAGATGAATAATCTAAAAATATAACATCAATACATAACAAATCATTATTAGACATGTATTGATGACATTACTAGACACTTTAATTTAAATTAAAAACTTAAAATAAAATTAAATTATAACTAATAAATAAATAAAGTCAATAAATAAATTATGAATATACATCACGGCAAACTTAATTAAAACGATTTTATAAAAAATGTTGAAGATTCATAATATTTTGCTGAATTTATTAGCGTATTATTTAGTAAACATGATCATAGATGATAAATAAACTACCTGTTTTTAATAAGCAATTTTAATGAATAAAATTTTTATTCATTTATTAATATTTGTACATTATTTTCTAAAACTATATTTTATATATGGATGTGAAATATTTATTAAAATATACGGTATAAATGCTATTTTTAAGATAAATACAAATGCGTATTATCTATGTGATTTATCGTAAAATAGTGAAATGCTTAAAGATTAGTATGTTAAAAACTTTTTTAATAAAATAATTGCTAATACAGAATAAAATAAAATAAATATTAACGCAATTAATATTACATAAAAATTGTTATATTAATTTTAATATAAAACATTAGTTTTTATTAAAATATTTAAAATTAGTATTGTAATTATATACAGTCGAAGTTTCTAAACATTTTTTTTGCAAATATTATTTTTAATAAAATAAATAATGTCAAGACAATTATCACAAATTTTAGTCGCACTACTTGATAGATAAATAACAATTGAACCAATATATTACTTAAATAACATTATTATTATATATGTCACAATATAAGCAACAACTAAGTGTTAAATGACAAAATATACTTTATTAAATTGTAGAAAATCTGAATATATGTATAAAAGATTTAATGGTGTATGAAACGAAATTTTTATTTTAGCAAAACATGTCCGGACAGATACACCAAAATGTGTTGATAACGTGTATAAATCAATACTTGCATTTGTCGGTTAGCTTATTACTATAGCCTTCTGGTATACATATGATTTAATAAATATAAAATACTATATGTAATACCTTATTATGTGGAACACATGATAATTATTATACAATTAATAAATATTTAAAGGAAAAATATTTTTTATGATGAACACAGTGTATATCTATAAATGTATAATCTCTCTATAATAACACAAAATATTGATAATACATAACCAATAAATATTAATATAAATACATTTGTAAATAGATTATATAAACTTATATTAACATAAAAGTGTTTATTAACATCAACTTCAATATTAGCCTTATTGCTCTGAATATTTTCCATTTTTAAAAGTATCTTTCTAATTAATTCGCTGTGAAAATGTAGTCCAGTTTCAGTCACCTGTTTGTAACTACAATATTAAAAATCAAATAATATTATTAATAAATAACATGAACATTTAAGACTAAATATTTATGAATATTCTTGATACTGTAAATTATTACCAGAATATCATTTCACGCGTGTATTTATGTCCCCTTTTAACCAAATTATAAGAATATTCGTGAAAATATTTGTTCTTGATTATTTTATAGTTGTCCGCATACTCTGGCAATGAATCCATAAAATAATTTGCTTTGAATGTATGTAATAACAAAACTATATTTCCATCTATCACATTTTTGACAGTCTCTTTCTTAATGTAATAATTATCATCAATCTTATGGTTTAATATATTTTCAAATGACCTGTATCGATTAATTAGGGACGTAAACGACTTATTATATTTTTGTGAACTACTAGCTATTCCCTCTAAATGTAATACATTTGCCAATATTAAGAGGTTTTCATTGTTGATCACATCATTCAGTGTATTGACTATTGGCACAAATTTTAGGGTGAAATATGTTTTCAATAATACTGATGAAAATGATCTTGTTAATATACTTGCGCAAAATAGCCATATAAATGAAATAAATACAAATATTACCATATTTATTCTTGGTAATTTTTCTAAATATTTTAATTGCGAAAATAAAATTGATGTTTGATTTAATAGACATTTTGTGGTTTCTCTGAATGCATTTAGGGTTAAAATCTTTGATTTAAATAAATATGTTATTAATATTGAGACGATTATGTAAAATATTATTATATTGAGCCATATCTAAAAATAATGTAAAAATAATATTTTAATAGATTATATAAATAAATGTAATAAATATATAATTACAATTGGATCAAAGAGGTTAATAAGCGCTAAATATGATTTATCCTGGATAGATTTGAGTCCACAAATAATTTCAATCATAAATAAATCTTTATAAGGGACAATGTCATTTGTTAGATTATGGCCTAACATTTTTGTGGTAATTAATCTAGTTGTTGTTAAAATCTAGAAAATAAATTATTAATACATTTTTCAATTATTAAACAATCTCATTTATAAATTAACCTTGTTGCCATTATTCCATTTATTAGCAAATTGCAAAAACAATTTATGTCCACATGTGAGATATTGAAATATTAACAAGTTAATACCATAGACATAATCCCAAGTCTCCTAATTTTATTAATTAATCAACAATTAAATAGTTCACCAAGTTACTTATATATTTTTGTAATACCGGAAATACAATTGAAACATTTTCACCAGTTTTTAAATTATCTGTATTATTATGAAAACAAATTAACGTTTCAGTTTTATTATATTTAATTATTGGTATAACTGAATATAAATATTGTATTTTTGAATTAATAAGAACTATCATTGTTTATAATTTTTGATAAATTATGTTTAGTTAAAAATTAATAATAAATAGTATAATCTAAATATTTTTAAAAGTACATTTGACACTATTCTTATTATTTCCATTATTTCTAATAAACAAATATTTTAATGTAATCACATTTTATATCAATACAATATTGATTTTTAATGAAAACTGTGGTATAAATTATTTATACAATAACATTAACTGTTCAGTATGTCAAACATGTGATTCTACAATAATGTGATACATAGTAATCATGTAGATTAAATATTGCAATAAAATTAATTTGTTACATTTATAAATGTCAACTACAGTGCTGTCTAAAATATTAAAAAATAAAAACAAGTAGCACATTAGAACACTGTCATAATACAATACTGTTTATTTCTAACTCAACATCATGACAAGCTGGCAATGTAAATTACCTGTATAAAATAGTATCTGTATTTACTACATATAGACTTTTAGTAGGTGTATTATTAACATCTAATAGATGCCTTATATAGACCATTATTAACCAAATTACAGTTTATTTATTTAATTATATGATTGGATTTACATAATAATGTTATGTAAAGAATGTATTAAGACTGGACATTTCTCGTAAACCAGATCAAATAAAAATAAACCAAAAATATATATTTTATGAACGTCTTAAATAACAAATTGTAAATTAATTATTAAATTACTAAAGTAGACTAAGCTAGTCTATTTAACTAGTAGATATCATATTTTACAATTTTCTTTGTAAATATTTTTTGTATAGTATACAATTGTATTAAATTAATTAATTATTTATTTAGAAATACAATATTATTGAGTCATTAATAAACTTCTTATGCAACACATTATTATTTTATGAAATATTAAATTATTGACAATTTAATTAAGGCTTTAACAATATACAAATTAAATGCAACTCTTTGTATTCGGCAATAAATGAAAGTAAATTATCGAAATTGATCTTATCTTGGTCGAATCCGCGGGTATCGCCAACACCAGGTGTATCAATTAATCTGACCAGGATCTCAACATTTTGGTGTATCTGTCCGGACATGTTTTGCTAAAATAAAAATTTCGTTTCATACACCATTAAATCTTTTATACATATATTCAGATTTTCTACAATTTAATAAAGTATATTTTGTCATTTAACACTATATGATCAATTAAATTAATATAATTAACCAAATTAATTAAATGTAAATGCATATTTATTTATTCATGAAATTTGATTTTCTTAATAGTATGCTAGCATTAATATTTATGATTGCCAAAAAATATTATAAGCAAGAATAATCAATATGTGTAATATATAGAATATGAATAATAATCATTTACATTAATATATTTAAAATATATGGGATATAAAAAATAGTATGCTTAATTTGTATTATATTATATCATTGATTACTAATACCAAAAAAATTAAAAAGGTATTCGATTAAAATCATCTAAGCTAATTGATTTTGGCATAACATGTATATGAATTACTGGTGAAATAGTAACTTGTTGAAATAAAATACGTTGAATATAAAAGTTTTTGACATTCCTTGATATTCTAACGACAACTTGTATTATATTAAATTTAATGCACATGTCTTTCATGGTATCTGTAAACTGTATGATATTGAAGCCAAACCATAGCCCCAATAAACCGGCCAAATATATGAGATACGCCTCGAAATGCATTTTCAATGACAACTCATAAGTAATAATCAGATCTTTCGAGAACTTCACTTTAATCATATGACTTGAATTTACTTCGTACTCATGATCTGCACGTATTTTTTCAATATTAAAGTAGTGTTTAATGCATTCAACTTTGTGGGCGCATTTATTTTCGCATTCACGATGATCAGTATGCTTATTATAAAAATATGATTTATTATCAATTTGATCATTATATACTAACAGATCATTGTCATAAAGGTTAGCCTGACCATTTCTAGAATATGCATTCCTTTTACATTTATAAATACATTCATCTTTAGTCATACCATCAAAACAATTGCCTAAATGTGTGTTCTTGACAATTGTTTGTTTAATTATGACCTTACTCAATGTGTTGTTGGACAGACCTAATACCCTTGTACCTGGTGAACTCCCTTCATCTCGATATAGTCTCTCAAAAATAGAGTGAAAATGAATTCTTATATCCGCCTCATTATGTTTAGTATGATTTATCATCTCAACTAGCACCTCTGATATATTATGTAATTTATTGCTAAACCTACTGGATACATCCGAGAATAATGTGACACAATAGGCCCCATAGTCCAGTGAAATGGGATACTTGTTAATTACTTCTACACATTTTATTACTTTATAATCCATAGTTCCAATCGAACAAAAATTATCCTGCTTCTCCACGTTATCCAATGCATTGAATTGCTCCATAAGAGACAGATTATTAAATTCATCATAATCAAATTCACTATCATTAAAATAAACATTGTGAAAATTGTCTTTAAGTAAGTCATCTTTGTCAATACACAAAGTAAACGCAGGGAATGTCATCAGGGTTACATTCGCTTCAATCATAACATTAGTGGTGGTCTCGTATGAAAAGTATAGTTCACTTATTCTACTAGCTTGATACAATAATCCCACCCAACATAGCGTAAGAACCATACGTTTGAAAGTGAACATGATTGTTATAATAAAGTTTATAATTGTTGAATACTTTGAAGGTTTTGCTTATAAAATGCTTCACTTAATAACACTTCGACACTGCAATACTGTTTAATATAAATTGTGTTTTGATGCAAAACACTTTGAACACTAAATGTGCAATACTTGAATATTTTGCATATAATTTTCATAATGATTTATATTGATTTAGTGGTTAAATGTAAAGTACATACATATGTATTTATGTCGCAACTCTTGAAATATTATTGTAATAAACAACTATACCTTTTCAGTTTTATTATAATGAATTTATAATATTAATAGAAATTAATGGTATTTTATCTATTTTTTATTATAAACACAAAATATGTTCTTATATTAACTGTGCAATAATAAAAATATGCTATTTATTCTATTATTATTTTTTGTTTTTTTTGTATTGTTATTTTTTATAAATTAATATTTCATATAAGATTAATTTACATTTTCCAATATCTGGAATATGTATTATCATTAAGTATTATAGGTAAGTATAATACATTATAATATTATGTACTTGAAATAATATTAAACTGATTGCATTACAGGAAACCTAATAAACAGTATAGAAACAATTATATAGAAATCAATATTGTATTTAATATTATATTAATAAACTAAAGGAATATAATTTACTTTGCAATAATAGTCTTATATCTAACTGGTCTTATACAGTATGATCAATTGAGTCAATATATTAGCCCAACTAATTAAATGTACCGGTAAAAGCATATTTATTCAGGGGGTTGATATGTATGTTTATTAAGAAAATTATTAAAGGTATAATAAATTGGACATGTCTAATTAATATACTGGTACATTAATAAATTGTCTACATTACAATAAAACAGTATTAATAACAAGCATTTTATAATATTGACCCAATTCTCTGAAATAAATAATATATTAATATAATATTAATAAATAATAGAAATTGTCCCTAATAACATCATTTGCCATTTATTCAACGAGAGTATTATAATATAAATATCATTAAAATTATAATTAATTACTTAGAAATGATTTTAAATATAAATGCCATAATAAATTATTTCTACTCGGTTATACCGTACATTTCCATCAATGATCCTTTTAGTAAAACATTTAGTTGTTTTACAAATAATACAAATTTTTCAAACAATGACCAAGCTGTCACGATAGCATTTTCGGTATGATATCTATTAATTATAAGTCATGTACTTTAATTAAAACATACATTTGGCATACTGTATGATATAAATTAATTTTGTATAATAGGACTCACCATACGTTTTTGGAAATGACTTGTTAATTTTTCACTATATTACCTGTGTACTAAAGTTGTTGCTGCAATTAACCAGGATATGGAGTAATGATAAAAAGGTTGCTAAAATTTTCATTGTTAAGTAATGATTATAATTAATGTTATTATTTATATTATTTTAGCTACTAACATCTACTTTACTATATTCATCTACAGTTTTAAATAACGTATCTAATACTGGTATCCCATATAGAGAATATTACTTTATAGAAATAATAACCGGGCTGATGTCTATACAAAATACATCATATTTGGCAATTATATCACTTCATGATTACATGGTGAGCGTATTAATAAATCAAAATAATTTCAAATAATCAATAACACTTATATTTTAGATATGGTTCAACATTATTGTATGTTACATAGCTATATCCATATTAATAACATATATGTATGAAGCAAAAGTTGTAACGCTAAGTATATTCAATGAAATCGTAAAATGTCTTATCAATCAAACATCAAAAATATTATCGCAATTAAAATATATAAAATATACCGGGAACTTTTCAAAAATTAAATTCATTGTTTTAATATCAATACTATTTATATGGCTATCATGCGCAAATATTATTACAAAAGCTTTTTCATCTGTTTTATTAAAAACATATTTTACGTTAAAATTTATGCCGATTGTCAATACACTGGACGATGTAATTAGCAATGACAATTTATATTTATTCGTAAATGAACGCCATTTAAGACATATTTCTAAAGTATCAATCAAGTTTAACAAAACGTTTACATCGCTAATTAATAGACATGACTCATACCAAAAGCAATTGAATCATGTAATGATCTTCGCGAGACAATAATTAAGCATTTAATTAATGGCCATGGTGTTTTATTATTAGATACATTCAGTGCTATTCAATATACAGATTCACTGAGAGATTACTATAAGAAGTTTTTTACAGTCAGCAAGAACAAATATTTTCATGACTTCTCTTATTATTTAATTAACACCGGACACAAATACGCCAATAATATGGTATTCTGGTACAAATATTAATTTTTATATTAAGTAGAATTTATTTTAAGGATTTTATTTAATTGAATTTATAATTCAAATTTTAAATAAATTTTAATTTTAATTATAGCTACAAACAAGTGATTGAAACTGGTTTAAAATTTCGCAGTGAGACACATACCATGATAATTAAAAACTATTTATTCAACCTTAACAACAAATTACCTAAAATTAATATAGATGTTAATGAAAATAGATTATATAATAATATTAGTCTATATAATTTATTTACAAATGTTTTTATATTTATATTTATTGGATATAGTATATCAACTATTTGTATAATTTATGAGACATTACTTTGATTATATTTAAAGTAAAAATATTTTAATGAATGAATTTAGTAAAAACTTGTATATTTTTTCATGTATTTAATAACTTTAATAAAATAATTCATAAATCGACATAAATAAAGAGTTGTCCACAAAGTACTCGCACTGGAATTAATTTGTAAACTAGATCAGTATAGAGTCTCCCTATCCCACAGGGTGTCGAAAAATGATGGGCTCAAAAAAAGTGTCACCCCTTTATGCAAGTATCAATACATTGGACTACTGTATGTTATGTGACCCAGGCACAGTTCATGTTATAAACAGGGATCACACCTTTTGAGCCCATCATTTTTCGACACCCTGTGGGATAGGGAGACTCTATGCTGAACTAGATCAAATAAAAATAATTTAAAAATATACTTTTTTCGTTTTTTAATGATCTTCCATTTCCCGAAGACACAGATATGTTACTGTAAAGGGTTGGTATTGGGACTGGTACCTGGTCTAGAGCAAAAACTATAAGCCCTGGAGGGGATTTAAGTACACCATTCGAAAGAGCGTTAAAAAATACGGATACATGCCCCTAATGAATTTTCTCTATAATGAATAGTTTTTGGCCAGGGAGGACGGGTATACCATTAAAACTAAGTTTTAAATAATTTTAGAAGCAAGAGGGATTGGAATATATCAAAGTTATGATATGGAAAATGTAGGGAATTCAATCCTCTATCATATTAAAATTTGAAAAATAATTTGCTAATATATAGCACCGGGAGGAAAGGTAGGTTTACTGTAGATTTACTATAGATCACAGCCCAAATCTAATTAGTGGGTTAGATAAAGTTTTGAAAATGAACAAGATTCACATTTTAAAGAACCTTGCCAATAAATACATGGGATTTTGCCTATTAAGTCCCCGGGAATTTTTTAATATAAAATGATAGAGGACGTAATAAGGATCACAAATATATGTGATACAACTTTGTATGACTTATAGTTTTGGCGCTAGGTGGCGTCAAAAGTCAAAAAATAACAAATCAATATCGCCATATATAACTAATATTTTAAAAATTAAAATATCAATTCTTATGTAAAATAATCTCAAAAATCGATTGGTAATAATATAAAAACCATACGAATAACGGTTTTCCCATAAATAACGATTTTTTACATTTTTGGAAGTTTAACGCCCTCTAGCGTGAAAACTATAAACAATTTGACAAAATAAATGCCACCATTCGATTTCTCATCACATTTTACATCATATTCAATTAAAATACCTATATNCTACTAGCTTGATACAATAATCCCACCCAACATAGCGTAAGAACCATACGTTTGAAAGTGAACATTATTATAATAATAAAGTTTATAATTGTTGAATACTTTTAAGGTTTTGCTTATAAAATGCTTCACTTAATAACACTTCGACACTGCAATACTGTTTAATATAAATTGTGTTTTGATGCAAAACACTTTGAACACTAAATGTGCTATACTTGAATATTTTGCATATAATTTTCATAATGATTTATATTGATTTAGTGGTTAAATGTAAAGTACATACATATGTATTTATGTCGCAACTCTTGAAATATTATTGTAATAAACAACTATACCTTTTCAGTTTTATTATAATGAATTTATAATATTAATAGAAATTAATGGTATTTTATTTTTTTTATTATAAACACAAAATATGTTCTTATATTAACTGTGCAATAATAAAAATATGCTATTTATTCTATTATTATTTTTTGTTTTTTTGTATTGTTATTTTTTATAAATTAATATTTCATATAAGATTAATTTACATTTTCCACAATCTGGAATATGTATTATCATTAAGTATTATAGGTAAGTATAATACATTATAATATTATGTACGTGAAATAATATTAAACTGATTGCATTACAGGAAACCTAATAAACAGTATAGAAACAATTATATAGAAATCAATATTGTATTTAATATTATATTAATAAACTAAAGGAATATAATTTACTTTGTAATAATAGTCTTATATCTAACTGGTCTTATACAGTATGATCAATTGAGTCAATATATTAGCCCAACTAATTAAATGTACTGGTAAAAGCATATTTATTCAGGGGGTTGATATGTATGTTTATTAAGAAAATGATTAAAGGTATAATAAATTGGACATGTCTAATTAATATACTGGTACATTAATAAATTGTCTACATTACAATAAAACAGTATTAATAACAAGCATTTTATAATATTGACCCAATTCTCTGAAATAAAT
>CAJPVJ010002385.1:0-10023 GCA_905397405.1 Oppiella nova
ATGTTGAATGAGACGGTAATTTAATGGTGTCATCGCATGTCTGAATTAAATTAATATTTGTTTTCATATCATTCTATGATCTCTGGATCTCTTGTAATATCTATATATGAAAATCCACTTCAATAGATCACCTAAACTAGAAAGTAAGCGAAAAACTAGTCCATATATTAGTATTTGGAAAAATAAAAAGCTTTATTGTCAAATGTCGTGCCATATATTGCGATAAATAATCGTATGGCACAATAAATGAGTCATTTCGGCAGCACTGAGCTAACTGGCCAACGATTACTATTGATTCAAGTAGTACTCAATCGCTTTTTATGATAATACACTCTTTGCCCTGTATCTATTGTTAACCATTTGATGCAAGTTATTATATAAAAGTATATTTATCATGCATACTATATACCATAATTTATCATGGCAACTACTGTTGAATTATTTAAGATTTTGATAAACAGTCGAGAATTTGTGATATATTTTCAATGAATTCATACAATTTTAAAAAGTTTTCTATTGTTTTCTTAATATTGTTTCTTGAATACCAATCAGTTATGTTTAACCGAAACATAAAACAATACGAAAATAGTTTATCTGTTGTTTTTAAAAAAGAAAGTATTTCTACCAAAAAGTAGAATTATTTAGAATAACAAATACATTAGTTTAGTCTTATCTTTACTTTTGTTTTATTGATTCCTATAAAACCAAATATATATAAACAATGAAGTACAGTATCATTTATTTATTTACAATGTATTCTTTGGACTTATACTTATATTTTATACAGGTCTTTTATTTATCTAGGGTTAATAGTATTTAATTGTACCAATTTTATATTAAATGTGAGCCAATTAGAACAATAATTATGAGTATTTTCTACATTTATATTAAAAATAATATATGAATACTATTAATATTATTTATATTCTAGCATAATATTAGCTAAGAAACCATTGACTTTATTACGCTATTATTTTATATAATAATAACTTAATAACAATTGATTTTTATAAACATTAAGAATTATTCAAAATTTATACTAATATAAAACTTCTTTGAATGTTTTCAAACTAATAATATTATATAATTGTGTTTTCGATATTTGAGTAAAACATTTGACTCGAGAATAAAAATAATGTAAGAATATTATAACGATTAGAGACTTCTTACGATTCAAATCACTTGTATTTTTGATTCATTTCTCGTGAATTGAATCTTTTATTTATTTCTTCTGTAATCAAAAAGAGACAAATTTCAGATTAAATGGCAAATAAAATCATTAAATAAAAGTAGGAAAAAGCAAATGTTGTTTTAAATATATTTTTAATGATAATCAGACAAATGGTAGAGCTTTTCTATATGAATAAAATATTTTCGGCAAAAATTCAATGACATGTCTGTCTGGTCTCCATGTGTATGGAGTTGCATGTTGTGAACCAAATCACTAATAGACTCGGAATTACGAGAACTCAACACTAATCCCATTTGAGATTATATTGTAAGTAACTATTATAAGAATTATATGTATCTCAAATTCACAAATACTGTATACCACTCCGTGCATTGAGTTTGCAATTATAGAATAGACTCGAGTATAATGGAGTTTTGCAATAAAATCTCAGATTCTTGATGTCTCTCTAATTATACTAACATTAATGCAGTTATATCTCAAAGTATATTCATTTCTTATAAAAGTAAAATTTACTCTTTTATTTAATTTGTGTAATCATTAGAATAATATTACAATTGATGGCTCAATGAAAGAGAGAAAGAAAGAGAGAGAGAGAGAGAGAGAGAGAATGAGTGAACGGTATGAATATGAAAGAGTGGGTGAAAAATATGTCTTTAATATTATGAATCTTAGCGACAACTTTACGGATATTTGATTGTTATATGAGATATGATATCGAATACGTCTTTAAAGGCTTACAATTAAGAGAAATAATATCAGCAGTAGATGTGAGTTAAAAATAAGTTTATTTAGTCTAAAGACGTGATTTCATTTTGTTTTACACTCTAAAAATGCAATTTAAATATTTTGCAGAGAATATAGTTTTAAACCATTTCTCAGAAGAATTTATATTCACCTGAAGTGAAGTAAAATTAATTTTCTTTTGTGAATACAACTCATATTTAGTACCGTAAAAGCAAATCCATTATTTTAAAGCCTTTTTATTTTATTGGATAAAAACTTGGGATTGATTTGGGTACAATAGTGGCATTTTCCGATTTATTGATCCATACAATATGCGAACAAATAAATTATTAATAACAAATCAATATCATAATTATAGATATTATATAATATTAATAAATATCTATTATTAAAAATAACCTTTAAGTATCTTAATAATATAATATATTCATTGTATTTGTTCACTTTTTACTTATTTTGAAAGACAAATGTATATTAATAATACAGTATTATACTGTATCTAAAGCTTACAATCAGTTTTATAAGTTCAATACAACTCGAGTTGAGGCGTTGTTTCTCACATCAGTTTTGCTATAATTATCCCATTTTGTCGATAACTCTTCACTTGATCTCAGTTATTAATGAAAATTGATTTTACAAATAATAGTCATAATAGTGTTCATTGATTTTTATTTAAACGACTCATATTTATTATTATAATGAATGTCAAGAATGACAAAAGAAATCTCTAGTAATTGATTAATTTCGGCCATAAATAGCACATAAGAATCCATTAATTGACATAACATTTAAGAATTTTAGAAATTTACACAAAATCTATTAAATTTTGTTATTTTATTATGTAAGAGATTATAAAAATATATAAATAAATCAAAATTCTTTACTACAAAAATTGCAACCAAATTAAATAGAAAATTATATCATATATAGTGTATAATGGAATTCTTGTACAGTATATATGCCATAAGATTGTGTTAATCATTAAGATTGTTATTTTAATATAAAAAATTCAAAAAGAGATTAAATAATGAAATCCTTAGAGAGAAGGTGTGAGTGGGATGTGAGTAGCAATGGATGCGCTGTTTATGAGTACAAGTGCTCTAAGTTTTCACTTATAAAGCAATACTTAACCAAATTGTCTAACAGTTATGTATTATATGGTGAATGATGTTGTTGTCTGTGTTGGACAGACATCCAACACAACCACCACTTCATCACTCTATTGACCCATAAATTCCACATCAATTGTAAGTCTGTTAGGTTTGACAAGATTTTAAATAAATTTAACATTTTTATCACCAGTTTTCTGTCATATTATGTGAGAATTTAGTGATTTTTATTGAATCAAAATTTTTATTACAATTCAATGCGCGAAGTACTGTATGTTTGGATTAAAACACAACTCATTGCCTAATATTTTATTGATTCAAAGAAATGGGAAATTATTTATGAATTCAAGCCATCGTTTGGTATAAGTTTTAAAAAATAATTTATTACTCTTTTCCTCTCATTTCACGAATCGATTCGAGTGTTATGTCTGAGAATGTGTGCAAACATCGAGATTAATGATCGCTAAATCAGTTTCACTGCTTTCCATCACAAACTCATATTCTTATGTCTTATGTCTCGTCTTTTGGTCGTAATATCACTACTATTTTGACTGTCTTTTTGTTTATCTCTCATATATTTTCATCGATTCTTTCTATTCTGACTTTCATTAAAAAAGATTTTTCCTGATCTCTCTCTCTCTCTCTCTCTCTCTCTCTCATCAATACTCGCAAACATACAAACATTTATGAGTGAAGGTGTGTTGCCATAAAATAAAAGCAAACATTGACTCCGAATATAAGATATAAGTTTGTGTTGTATTTGGCAATTGTCCGAAAAACTACATTACGTGTACAAAAAGCTATGCGAAACACACTTTGATTTTTGGGTTTTATTATTTTATTTCTCTTCAATTCTTATCTATTTATTCAGTGTTTGATTGAACAAAGAAATACATTTGTGTCCAATGAATACATCGCGAGAATAAGGACTGCAATCATAGCATTGAACGGAATCAATACCATTGAGACCTTTATATTCATTTCAGACAATAGTCACACACTTAGAGATACAGACTCAGTCATCAGTCATCAGAAGTCAGTCATCATCACTGACTTCTTGACAATGTATGTTACCTGAGGTGTATATATAACAGTCAAGTAGAGAAGTAAACAGACTAGTTATTTATTAATTGTGTTTGTTGAACTGAACAGCACAGACAGTACAACATACTGTTCCATACAATCATCGCCTACCAGCCCTCAAACACTAGCGATCGCTAATGGAATGGTATCCTAACGACTCGCGAATTGAAATTTAATTTCTAATACAATTGTTTGAAATTTATTCGTTAATACGATTTCAATGAATGAAAACTTTTTGTTTTGTCAAAGTAATTATATAACTAGACATTTATATAGCGAGGTTTAATCAAATAAATGTCAGAATAGATATCATTACATATAAATGTAGACAATATTTCTGTTGTCTCAAAGGTTTGGGGTTTTATTTTATGTTTAAACCAAATAAAACCATAATATCGTAGAGAATGAGTGGAAATTGTGTGCAATTTTGTCGGATGGCATCGCTAGTGATGGCTACCCTCTCTCCCAGTATCCCTCCCATCCAGTATCCAGTATCCCCAGTATCCAGTATCCCAGGGGCCAGTATCCCTCTCTCCTCCCTGTGCTCTCCATTTGATTCATTGTGTATTTATGAGAGGAAAGGGAGAACAGGGAAAGCATCACAAATTATTAATTTCATATCACAAACTTGTGTTTTTTGCCATCAGATACAGTACAGTACAGTATATCGTTTGCCGTGACTTTCACTCAAATATTTGGCACTTCATTGTGTTTAGTATAGTCTTTAGATAATAGAAATATTGTTATACTTTATTTTACTCTATATATAACTATCATATCATAAGTGGAATTCATTTGATTTTTATACAAATTGTTTTAAATAAAAACTAATCTATAAATTAGATGTACCTGTCTAAATACTTATAATATATATATATGTTATCATAGAAAAGGTGACTCTAATTGAATGTATTTATAAATCACTGGACTTTGTCTGGAAAGCTCTGGAGAAGCCGCCGAACCCGCCGCCAAACCCTCCGCTGTGATGGTATGACGAGCCACCACTGCTCACACTGGAGCCCATACCTGTGCATCCGGTCCGGTAGGATGTGGTGCAGGTGGCGTTGTCTTTGCGTTGAGCGTAGATATTGAGTCCGGGTATTATATGGACGCGCAGTCCGATGGAGTCGGCGGCCAACCCCCGTCGCATCGCCGCCCCTTTGCGGGCGAACGTCACGTGGGATTTGCAGCAACAGTAGTAAAACAGTTTGTTGAACGCCTCCCGGAACTCGCGGTTTGTGGCCGCGTAGAGGTAGGAAAATGTACACGAATTGGCCAATGCTATCCACCACATTGTGTCCAGGTAGTCCTGCGGCACGCGGTTTATCGGGTCCACTATCATCGCTACTATCTGTCCGTTCAATATATATAATCATATTTGTTACGTGTGTTTCAATATAGATTCAATCATTTTGTTATGAATGTCAAAAAAATATTTTGAGTCCTTTTTTCTATTATATGAATTTCGATAATTGCAAAGGAGTTCAGAATCTGTTGAAAATGTTAAAACTATTTTTAATTAACAAAATATGTCGTTTTGAAGTGTTATTAACTGCAAGTAAATAAACCTACAATTCTTATTGACAAGAATCTGAGTTTTCTGTGTAGGCCCCCTCCCCTCCCTCACAAAATCCTATTATGTGATACACGAATGCTTATCTAATTTGAAGCCCAATCAAAGCCATTGAAAAGACAAATCGATTGGATTTATCTAAAAATAGCCAAACTAAATACCATTGAAATAGTTGTCTGATTATAGTGAACCTAAATCTTAAGGTCTTATTTCATTAGACGTTTTTTGCAAAACACAGTCTCAGTGTATTTAGGAGTGGATCAGAAAAGTCGACTATTTTAAGGACTGATTTGTCACAACTGTTGGAAAGTATTTAATTTAATTTCCTAAGACTACCCCCAAAATGGCATACAATTAAACGAGAGCTCAGAGATAATTGAAATTCAATTATTTATTTGACAGCTAATGAGCGAATGGCAAGAAATACAATGCTTTCTGTCATTCATAGAGTTAATTGATTGCGAAAATAGTAGCCGTTTTGGTACTAAAAAGACATAACATTTAATATACTGCACACTAAACAGTGATTATTGGTTTGCAATTGATTGGTTGGCCGATAAAAAACTAAAACCAAATAATAAAATAATAAATACATTGAAATAATGCATTGATTGTATGAGATATAAAACCGGTAAAAATAGATGTTATAAAAATAGCATATATCCAATGGAATAAATAAAATGTATATTAATACGAATATAGTTATGAAATGGGATGGGATACCCACCAAAGGCGTCCACATAGCCACTGATATGAGATATACGATACAATTGGATTGTAATAAATAGCCGTCAGTGAGGATGAATGCAGCCGTCGGATCACCAGAGGATTCAATTTGCATCTTATAGTTCTTGTATTGGAATAATGAACGCGTGAAATACCAAATGGTTATCAGAGTGAACAGTATTACAGTGCCTATTGTGTGTGAAAATTATCGCGAATCAATAAATCAATTTTCCAATAAATCATTACTATATAAGAATTACTATAATTAATAAAAAAAATTTATTTTATTAAATAACAGCACATTTTTGTTTTTATTTTCTAATTATTTTCTAACAATATCACTTTAGATCAATTGAGTTGTCATTTATTTTAAGCGTGCACCAAGTACAGTATAATATATTTCTAAAATCAACTAACTTATAAATTCTTATTAAATGAATTAATATAGTATAGTATAACTAATAAAGTGAGTTATGTTCAGTGTAAGTGGATTTGCAATCATAATTATTCTTGAATGAATTGAGTGTATGATATATACAATGCCTGAATTGAAACACAAATAATAATGTTTTATAATAATTAAAACAGAAATTCTCTTTGATATGAAGCGCTACACTATTTTGAAAGGTTATCTCGAGAGAGAAGTTTGCTTTTTATTGAGAAATATAACTCTTTTAAATAAATGAAAAATTATAATTTACGACAGCAATGTATTACTGAATTACATATACCTGCACTTATTAATAATGTAATCATGGTAATGGGATCAAAGTATGGATATATGGGAAGAGTAGGTGTTTGGGTGTGTGGTTCATACCGAGAACGTAGGGATGGAAGTCTAACCAAATGGTGAGTTTGCGTCTGTCGGGGCAAAACTCGGGGCCAAAGTTGTAGACGTGTTGAACGATAGGGAAAACGATGGCCACCGACCATATCATGAGTATTATGAAAACAATGCGACATTTAGTGCAACACAAGTCGTATGTGACTAATGAGCCGAAGCCGAAGTAGTTGTCGATCGCCATAAACATGAATGAAAGGACGGACACTATAAGACAGGCCAGTGTTGTGAGCCATTGGAAGTGACATATACTGGGGTCGTCGGGCACACCGGCCATAATGGCCACAGCAGAGGCGGGCACCACCAGTATGGTGACCAAGAGGTGTCCAAACGCCAGACACACTAAGAAACAATTGCCCCGCACTTGGAATGTGTCGATGACAGTGATGGCCGATATCACAAATATACCGCCCATTGAGCCCAATGTGGACACCAGCGAGAATAGGACCAGTCGTAAGACCCCATTCCACGACACCGTGTTGTTCATCGATGAGGTCGGGTTATTACAGTGGGTGTATGAACACTGGGGCTGGGCGTACGAGTACTGGGCCAGGGGCTGACTGGACAGGTCGTTCACAGACATATCACTGTCGGCTATGGTGTTGTCAAACGGCCACTCGTCAGAAATGTTCCAATTGTTCCAATCCATGGATTATCTCTTGGATTATCTCTTTCTTACCTATCATTCAATAAGAGATATGTTTTATAATTACTAATAAATATTAATTAAAATTAATACTTAAACAGTATACTCGTATTACTATTATAATTAATGACATTAAATGTCTAGTGTATTAGCATTATAAAACTATACTGTATTAGAATATTATATGAAATGGTTTTATTGAAAGTAAATTTCGAGATTTATAATAAACAAAATTTTGCTTAAAATTACTTTATTGTGAGTCCTTTGTGTCATTTATATTTATAATTTATTTTCCAGATAAATAAGCCTAATTTTTATGGTATGGCGTTTAGGCTCCAAATAAAAGCTCAAACATAAATTCATTGGTGTATTGGCGATATAACTTCATACGATATATATTTAATTAATTTTCTTGCCTTTAAATTAATGTGTAATATAATAAATAAAGTAATAAATAAAATATTTGTTTATTCGCTGCAAAATTTGTTTTTCTATCTCTTTTAACCTTATATTAACTCAGGAGTCATACTATATTATATTGATTTAGCACACAGTCCTACACGACTTTATATTCATTGCTAACGAATCTGTTTTCACAGCTCACAGAATATTCTCGTGAAACATAATCCAACAGTAAATTCCTAATAAAACACATAATAGTCTGAAAACAAGTTTCTCATAACTTATTAACGAATGACAATTTTTATATATTTTTATCAAAATTATGTCGTTAATGAAGTCATCATAAAATAAAACCAAGTCAAAAGTGTTGCTTAATAATATATGAGACAAAAGTTATATTTATTCAACGTATATTAAAATAAGTAAATTTTATAACAAAATAAATTTGAAAATCTATTGAAGTCACCAAATTGAGTCAATCATTTTTTATATATATTATTTTCTAAGAAATTTTGTTATTGAAAAATATCCCAAAACTTGAGTTTATGGCAATACGAGAAAAGTTGTGTAATTTTGTGTCAAAAACAAGTTTTTTCAACAATCAATATATAATGTGTGTATATGTGTTGTGTTGAGTCGTTACTCTCAAACAATTCATTTGAGAAAATATAGTGATTTGTTGACATTTTTTATTCCCCGACGAAAAAACTACACACAAAATACAAAATACAAAATTTTTTAGCAATAAATCAATTTCTAAGAGAGTATTAGCGAGTATACTGTCGACAAAATGCTGCATTTTTTATGCCATTCGGTATTCAATAAGTATATTGTTTTTAATGATATATCAGATGCCAATACGTCTGATAACTTCACAACAGAAACATATCTAAACGACTCTTAACTAGAATTTTGGCTCAAATATCAGTCGATATGTGAGACAAAACAAAATGAAATCTTAGTTTTATTGTATTGTAAGTAATATAAGAGTTGAGTGCATCTCATATCAAATATTTATGACTACCGTTTTTTGTGTTCAAACACTATACTTTAATTATTAAACACTACGAAAGGGACAAGAGGGAAAGGAGAGTATTTATGTGTTACTTAGTTTACCTCTCGTGTCCCTCCTCTCTCCCTATGACTGTAGACATCACTAGCGATGCCATCCGACAAAATTGCACACAATTTCCACTCATTTTCTATGATATTATGGTTTTATTTGGTTTAAACATCAAATAAACCCCGAACCTTCTCAACAACAGAAATATTGCCTACATTTATATGTAATGATATCTATTCTGACATTTATTTGATTAAACCTCGCTATATAAATGTCTAGTTATATAATTACTTTGACAAAACAAAAAGTTTTCATTCATTTAAATCCTATTAACGAATAAATTTCAAACAATTGTATTAGAAATTAAATTTCAATTCGCGAGTCGTTAGGATACCATTCCATTAGCGATCGCTAGTGTTTGAGGGCTGGTAGGCGATGATTGTACGGAACAGTATGTTGTACTGTCAGTGCTGTTCAGTTGTTTGTGTTAATTATTTATTGATCAGACAAATGAAGAGATGAACTGACAATATATATGTGGAGTCCATTGTATGTAACAGTTCTTCAGTCACTACTACTGACTGAAGACTACTGACTACTGACTGTCTGTATCTCTAAGTGTGTGACTATTGTCTGAAATGAAT
>CAJPVJ010002387.1:0-13227 GCA_905397405.1 Oppiella nova
GATATGACTTACAATAAATAGATTTATATTTTAATATTTAGTTTAAGAATTAGACAATAATTTTGTATATATTTGATGTCTTAATGACAGGTAGTGTTAGTTCGCGACGACTTCGGCGATAAACAAAAGTTTGATCTCTTCCTAAGTGTCTACAACTGGACGTCACTTAAACCCACGGAAGAGCTCCAGGCGCTGGTCTTAAGTGAAAAGGGATTCTCAGTGCAGACCGTATGGGACGACTACATACCAGATCTGCTCAAGAAGTTCAAGTGCGAGGATAGGACTCAGTGTGTCATACGAGTAGAGATACCACAGTTCAAGGTATGTCTTATGAATGCTATTCATAATTGTTTAATCAGTTACTTGAATGTAGTTATAATGAATTCCTTATATATAGTGAACTGTTTTTGTTATAAAAAGTAATTTTAATGCTTTTTAAAAGTAATTTTTAATGTAAATAATTTCAGGTATAATGTGTGTCCCATTGAGTCCGTTATACATTGAATGACATTTAGAGTGTATTTGTGTTTTAAAACATTAAGAATCTTATTAAGAATTTGAATGCCATTCCCCTTTGCATACAGGCGTCAAGTTTCCTATTGCTAACGGAGCCGAAGAACTCGAAAATAGTGAACCCGAACCTGAAGTTAGTTTCGGTGGTCAAGAGAGACAAACCGGTGGACAATAAGCACGTGTTTGACATAACCCTGAGCGCGGAAGCGGTGGCGCCTTTCGTGGCCATGGATTTCAAACGGAATTACGGAATTCGCGGGAATTTCCTCGAAAACGGATTCTTTATCTTCGATCACCAAAAGACCATCACTTTTGTCACCAAATCTAATGTCACGGAACAGCAGATTAGCGATAATCTCACGTTTAAGACGGTGGCGGATGTGGTGTGAGTTTGCACTACCGGTGCCTTATATGCAGTATTCGTAAAAATGTTAAAAAATAAATTAATTCTTAAAATGTAATTCAAATAGTTTTTTATATATCCAAATTTGCACAACATTTTAAATTTTTCAATTATGATAAATAATTTCAATGTAATAAGTTATATATTTTTCATAATACATGTTATCTTACAATGTTTTAATTTAGGTAATATATATTACTTATTGTTTTGACTCAAAACAATTAGTAAATTGAATAAGTATATTAAAATAAAATAATTCAAAGTAAAAATAAAATCTTACAAATTCTGTACTCTAAATTTCTAAAATTATTTATAGAAGCATGGTTAATAAATTGCAAATTATTTACTAAATAATTCAGTAAATTTGTAATTTTGATACAATCATTATTATTCTATAATTTTTAAGTCTTCAAGTCAAAATAAATAATTTTCTACGAAATAAATATATTTTAATACAATAAAAATAAAAGTCTTTCAACATTAATTAATAAAGTTGTAACTATCCCATAATAAAATATATTAAATAATATATTATTAATTACACGAATATATTATTACTAGAATTAGCTTGCTATTTATCAAAAGAAAATAATTTATATTTAACCGTATATAATATTGAAATTTTGCAAGTACAAAAAATATTAATTTTAAATCACATTAAATGGACATCAAAAACGCGTACATTTTAAACGTGAATTCAAATGCACTCAAAAACAATGTAATAACGTGTTTGATAGTAAGCATGGATTACGAGAGCATATAATTAATGAACATTTTAACAGCAAGTATATTGAATGTCCGGAAGATAACTGTGACTATATTTACGCAAATAATCGTAATCTGAGCAAAGATTTGAAAAATCTTTTAAAAATCTTTATTTTATTTAATTAAATATATTTTTGTATAAATCATGTGAATTTTATTTGTATTAAAGCTTATTCCCAGATTCCAGGGCTGTTTAATATCCAGGTCAGTACATCCAGATCTACATTTTCAATAAACTCTACATTTATATGATTCAAATGACTATTAAAGGTTTCATTGATAAGTAGTAATGCAAACACAAGAACTGTGAAGTATTTTTTGAAAATAACAGGTTTTGGTTAAACATTTCATGCTTTCATATAAACGGCAATCAATTTAGACATAAAATTTGTGTACAATATTATAATTTATCACTATTTTGTGAGCCCAGTGTTTGAAGTTCATTGCAATTCATGTGCTGTAATTAAATTAATTTTAATAATTGTTATAATTAAATTGTAAGTTAATTATTTGGTAATTGTTGTATAATTTGTGTTTATGATATACTGTATTACCCAAATTATTAAAGACAAAACATGAATATGAAAATTAATAATAATCTGAATTTATTGGCAAAACTGTTTGCAATTAATAACAGTTTAAATAATGTTAATAGTATTGCGAATGAAAATTCAAAACCTATTATAGAAAATGATGACAATTATTGTAACGTTAATAATAATCAAATTGATATTAATAGTTATAAAATGTGTCAAATTAATTTATTAGATGACAAACTTATTAATAATAATAACTCCGACTGTGTTGTGAACACCAATGCTAACCATTATAACAATGATGTGCTATTTAAGTGTACATTTAAAAACTGTGACAAACGATATTCACTTAAAGGCAATTTGAAACACCATATTAAGGCAAAACACGGCAAAATTAGGCGATATGTTTGCAAATATCCAAATTGTGGTAAAAGCTTTAACAGTAAATACACTTTAATTCGTCACAAAAATGTGGTTCATTTAAATAAATGCAAATTTGTCTGCGATTACAATACATGCGGTAAAGGATTTTCAAACAAATCGGCACTCGATAGCCATAAAAGGGTTCATACGGGCGAAAAACCTTAAAGAGAGAGAGAGAGAGAGAGAGAGAGAGAGAGACATTTGGATGCAATGTCGGCGCCGGTAGTTATTTAATGTGTTGTTCCACCAATAAATGCTAAAATAGGTTTAACTGAAAATCTAAAGCCATTCAGTGAATACAAACGAGTTATTCAGTTGTTTGTGTATTAACTGTAAGTTATGTGTTAAGTTTTACTAATTTTATAAAAAGTGTTTTTATTACACAATAGAGTATGTCTTATATTTATAATAAAGTATGTTTTGACAGATTTGGTGATGATTTGTGTTAACTCGTGTAATCCTCCGAGAAATTTGTGGACCGATTCCGACACCAATATATGTCCAAACAGTTCCAGAAGACTGTCTTTAACACAAAATTAGAGATCATTATGAATGAGACATTTGCCAATAAAATATAATACAATATTTTCCGAAAAAATACCAATATTTGTTAAGTGTCTTACTTACTTACAAAATGTCTAAAAGTTAAGAAAATTACTTTTTGTAAATGAAATGAGTTTTAAATATATTTTTATTTGATGAATTATCATATAATTTACAATTTACTATGTTATAGATTACTTAATAAAGTTAGAAAATAGTGAATAATATATAATACTAAATTGATTTTATTTTTTATGAAATTTTTTCAAATGACTTTTCATGAGTTTATTGGTTCCCGTAATGTAATTGCAATTACATTCACTGCACTCAATATACTCGCCATTCAAGTGGTCATCAATGATATGTTGTCTTACCAGAGGTTTACTATCATAGGATTGACCACAATTATAATGACATTTGAATTCACGTTTAAAATGCACGCGTTTTTGATGTCCACGTAAATTAGGTTTAGCACTAAATCTCAGACCACAGGCGTCCACTTCACATACAAATGGCTTTTCGCCCGAATGTCTCATTTTATGCTGAATTATCTCAAACTTAAGTTTAAACCGATCGCCACATTCGTTGCATAAAAATGGTTTATCTCCAATATAAGACTTTTTATGGGTTAGTTTCATGTGTTCATTCATTTGTCTATTATATTCGGAAATATAATAACAATTATCTTCACTGCACTCAAAATACTTGCCCATCAAATGGACATCAATTATATGTTGTCTTAACGCTTGCTTGCTATCAAAGGGTTGATTACATGGTTTATAATTGCATTTGAATACACTTTTATAATGTTTGTGTTTTTGGTGTTGACGTAAATTAGATGATTGGGAAAATCTTAAGCCACAGGCGTCCACATCACAAACATACGGCTTATCACCCGAATGTACCCTTTTGTGAATTATTAAAGTCTTATTTTCCCTAAACCTATGGCCA
This sequence comes from Oppiella nova, assembly GCA_905397405.1. Classification (NCBI taxonomy): domain Eukaryota; kingdom Metazoa; phylum Arthropoda; class Arachnida; order Sarcoptiformes; family Oppiidae; genus Oppiella; species Oppiella nova. Next base: position 4,135 of record CAJPVJ010002387.1, read on the forward strand.
CATTCATCGCAAACAAATGGCTTTTCTCCCGTATGACCCAGTTTGTGTGCATTTAGTGCCGATTCACTAGAAAATCCTTTTCCGCATGTGTTGTAATCGCATACGTGTTTGCATTTATTTAAATGAACCACATTTTTGTGATCAATTAAACTGTATTTACTGCTAAATGTTTTACCACAATCATCATATTTGCAAACATATCGCTTAATTTTGCCGTGTTTTGCCTTAATATGTTTTGTTAAATTGCTATTAAGTGTATATCGTTTGTCACAGTTTTTAAATGTACACTCAAATAGCACATTTAAGTTATCATAGTTAGCATTGATTTTCACAACACAGTCAGAGTTATTATTATTAATAAGTTTGTCATCTAATAAATTAATTTGACACATTTTATAACTATTAATATCAATTTGATTATTATTAACGTTACAATAATTGTCATCATTTTCTGTAATTAGTTTCGAGTTTTCATTCGCAATACTATTAACAGTATTTAAACTGTTATTAATTGCAAACAGTTTGGCCAATAAATTCAGTTTATTATTAATTTTCATATTCATTTGTTTTGTCTTAAATAATTTGGATAATTCAGTATATTATCATAAACACAAATTATACAACAATTACCAAATAACTCACAATTTCATTATAATAATCAGGAAAATTAATTTAATTACAGCACATGAATTGCAATGAACTTCAAACACTGGGCTCACAAAATAGTGATAAATTATAATATTGTGCAAAATTTTATGTTTAAATTGATTGCCGTTTATATGAAAGCATGAGATGTTTAACCAAAACCTGTTATTTTCAAAAAATACTTCACATTTCTTATGTTTGCATTACTTCTTAATGAAACCTTTAATAGTCATTTGAATCATATAAATGTAGTTTATTGAAAATGTAGACCTGGATATTAAACAGATATTGAATCTAGGAATAAGTTTTAAAACAAATAAAATTCATAGACACATGATTTATACAAAAAAACATGTTTAATAAGAAATAATAAGAAAATTAATACATAAATGAAATAATAAAAGTCTTAAAATAAATGTAGATCTAAAGTAATAAAATATCTACAGTATACATTTCTATAGATATTTACATGTGATGTAATTTAAATATATGAATGATATCTATAGATATAAATTGAATATGTAAATGTAATATATAAGTACTCTGTAAAGTATATAAAATAAATTTATTTATGCAAATTTTTCAAATGTCTATTCAGGTTATGATTATTAGCAGAAATATAGTCACAATTATCTTCAGAACATTCAATATACTCGCCGTTCAAATGGTCATCAATTATATGCTGTCTTAACGCTTGTATGCTATCAAAGGATTGATTACAGGGTTTATAATTGCATTTGAATTGACTTTTATAATGTATGCGCTTTTGGTGTTGACGTAAAGTAGATTTTCGCGCAAACTTTAGACCACAGGCGTCCACTTCACACTCAAATGGCTTTTCACCCGAATGTACCCTTATGTGGACAGTTAGATGTTCGGGTCGATTAAACCGATGGCCAAGTAATCAAGTTATTAATTAAATATTTTTATTTGTATTAATTTTTTATGACAATTTGTAAAATACATTTTACTAACTTAAATATACAGTATGTTAATACAATTTAGTAAATAACTAAAATTCAAAATTGATTTTATATCTTATGAAATCTTCTCAAATGGTCGTTCATGTGTTGATTGGTTCCCGAGATGTGATCGCAATTATCTTCACTGCACTCAATATACTTGCCGTCCAAATGGTCATCAATGATATGCTGTCTTACCAGAGGTTTACTATCATAGGATTGACCACAAGATTTATAATGACATTTGAATTCACTCTTAAAATGTACGCGCTCTTGATGTCCGCGTAAATTACGTTTAAAAGCAAAACGTTGTTCACAGGCGTCCACATGACATACAAATGGCTTTTCACCCGAATGTGTCCTCTTGTGGACAATAATTTGAGTTTTACTTCTAAACCGATCGCCACAATCAATACAAACAAATGGCTTTTCTCCGGTATTCAGCTTATTGTGTATATCTTTCATATGGCGAATGAGTTTATTATTATTTCCCGAAACATAATCACAATTATCTTCACTGCACTCAATATACTTACCTTTCAAGTGGTCATCAATTATATGCTGTCTTAACGCTTGTTTGCTATCAAAGGGTTGATTACAGGGTTTATAATTGCATTTGAATTCACTTTTAAAATGTATGCGTTTTTGGTGTTGACGTAAATTAGATGACTGGGAAAACCTTAGGCCACAGCCGTCCAAATCGCAAACGTACGGCTTATCACCCGAATGCACCCTTTTGTGTATTATTAGAGTCTTATTTTCCGTAAACCTATCCCCACATTCATCGCAAACAAACGGCTTTTCTCCCGTATGAAGTCGTTTGTGTATATTTAATAGGTAATTATTAGAGAATGACCTGTCACAGTTGTCGAAATCGCATTTAAACTTACGGCCACCAAAATGTTCAATGCGTTTATGATTTAATAAATATCGTTTAACAGCAAAACGTTTGTCACAACCGTCGACATCGCAAACAAAAAGCTTATCCGTATTGTGTGTTTCCCGGTGTAAAAGCATAGCATGTTTGCGATTAAAACTTTGACCGCATTCAGGGAAATCGCATTTAAATCGTCTTTTATTGTAATGAAGAGACACTTTGTGTTGTTTCAAATGTTCCGGCTCTTTAAACCGTTGACCGCAATCGTCGTAATCGCAAGCATAAGGTTTTTCGCCCGTATGAACCCTTTTATGGCTATCGAGTGCCGATTTGTTTGAAAATCCTTTACCGCATGTATTGTAATCGCAGACAAATTTGCATTTATTTAAATGAACCACATTTTTGTGACAATTCCGACACCAATATATGTCCAAACAGTTCCAGAAGACTGTCTTTAACACAAAATTAGAGATCATTATGAATGAGACATGTGCTACATGTGTTGAAAACCTATGGGAGATTATGATGCGCACCTGGATTTGATGAGCAAAGTATTTTTTATTTATGTAAAGTGAAGCAAACTAAGTAAACTCATTTGATTCTCAATCTGGCCAAAAACTAGCCTATATTCATTATAACCTATGGGCTATAGGCTACTTTTGGCCAGATTGAGAATCAAATTAGTTTACTAAGTGTTAGTCGCATGCTTACTGTTAAAATAAATGTTTTAAAATTATAAATTTGTATATACTGTTTAGTATTGTAAATTATTCAATAAGAAATTGTTTTATTTAAATGTTTTAAGAAATGAGTGGTGAAAGTGAGTAATATTTTGAAGCAATTATGTGAATGCAGTTCATGTGGTCAACCATTGTATCAAAACAGTGGTTCAAAACTCACTCCATGTTTGCACTCATTATGTAAATCATGTTTTGAAAAATTAAGAGTATTGTCATCAAAACAAAAACAAAACAATCAAGGTAATCTCTCTCTCTCTCTCTCTCTCTCTCTCTCTCTCTCTCTGAATTAATTATTAAAAATTCTTTTGTAAATAGGTTTCAACAATAAAATCCAATGCAAAGTCTGTTCACAAGAATATTCTCTAAACGATTGCATTGAAAATCCTATTTATTATTTAGATAAAAAATCTTATAAAACAAATGAAAGCATAAAATCACTAACATGTCAGTACTATAATGATGAGGACAGGTATGCAAAGATTCAATGCCAGGAATGCGATTGGATTTGTGAGGGATATCTCAAACTTCACAAAACAAACGATGCATTCAATGCTCACAAATTGGATGAAAGCTCTCGACTGCGGACTAACACTACTGTCGACCGCAACACATGTCTCACACATAATGTAAGAAATATTTAATTCATGAATATTTGTTTTAATCTTATAAAATGATAAATTTATAAAGAAAACAAAAATATATTACTGCTTCGACTGTGCCGATACATACTGTTCCCAATGTGCACTCCCGGACCACAACCTACACGAGTTATTCAATATCAAGCAGTTTTACCATAATTTCAGTCATATATCGCAACAAATGTCTGAAACCAAGGCCTTTATCGATAATAAACTTCAAGAACTGAAATCTTTTAAAGTGAATATCAATAAAGAAATGGATAAATGTTTTCAAAGAGCCAACACTATTGGCGTCAAAGTGTGGGAACTGATGATAAGTTTGTCCCAAAAGTTCAATGAGTTTTGTGATAATAAGTTGAGTGAATGTGCGGACAATCAGCGACTTCTTCGACAATTGGGGGCATCGGCTGAACGTATGGATCAGTTTCATATGGAACGTATGGAGCCAATAACTCCTAGATTCATTTATGTTTTTACAATTTAAATGTACATAATACTGTAATAATGTTAATTTTTGCAATGATTTAAAATGAAAAATATCTATACAATGTATATGACATTTAGAATACTCATTAGTATGATTTACTTTTTAAATATTTATCTAGTTCAAAAATAGACTTATATTTATAAGCATACTATACAGTACTGTATATTATCAACACAAATGTTATTACGCAAAATTTATACGCGATAAATATTATGATAAATACCTGCAATTTTGTGGCAATGAATAGGACTTCAGAGTCTATGCCATGATCTAAAGCAGTGTCTGCCCGGGTATTGACGGGTGTTTTTGCAAAACTTTGAGACATTTTTATCAATGATATTACAAACCAAATGCAAAAATATTTATGATTGTGCAATGAACAAAACTTCAAAGCACATAGATTTTTATAGTTGCATATTAAGCTAGCTAACCACTCCCAATTAATGTACACAGCCAATTAATAGTGACTAAAAACCTGAAATATTCTTATATAAAATGTATATAACCAAATGCTAGTCTGTACCTGTATATAATTAAATAAATGTTAGTTTGTGCGCACAGGTAGGTTTGGCATGCAATAGCAAATCGGATGTTAGAAATTCAGGTGCGCTCATGCAGTCAGTTATGCAATGATTCTGAAAAACAATAAAATAAATAAAGAGTTGAAAATTGTTTAAAATGTTTATAAATGTTGTGTTCAATGGGAACAGTAGTACTGGAGTGCCGGCAAACATGCCTTTGCGACCAAATATGTTTTTGAGCCATAAATTTATTTTGACATTAGTTTTCAAACATATTATTAATTCTGTATAGACTACAGGATGTGCTTTCTTAAATAGTTTTATTATGTTTAATGAATGAATGCAAAGTGAGAAATGAATTCAAGTTTTCTATAAACAATTTCTTAGCATTTATTGGTCGCAGACATTAAATATAACTACAGGCGCTCTGATTGCACAGAAATTATATAATATTATTCCTCCAATAGTTGCTCCCTATATTCAAATCGTATATTTTTATTAAAGTCTAAACAAAAAATAACTTGATGTAAAGTGTAATTATGATTACCTGGTTCACAATGAATATACCGGTAAAACTGTTAGACACATAAAAGTCAGTTGATTAATAGGCTTAATGTTAATACACTTACAATTGGACACAGTTTTGGATTTTCATATTTTTATTACTAGTTTAATGTCTATTGTCTGACGAAAAGGTAGACTGTCTTCAATTCCTGTGCTCTCTCTCTCTCTCTCTCTCTCTCTCTCGTTTTTGTGTTGTTTTTGTGGTATATATAAAAATAAAGCATTTCATAAAAAGCGATTTTAATACAAAAGTTAATTTAATTCGACATTTACATATTAAATGCTATCGGAAATTTTTTATTAGTAATTTTCATTAACTTGTATTTGAACATAATACATTTTAAATTTAAAAATAAAGTGAATTATATTAACATAACTTATAAAATACTGTATATTCACTAATATGATATACACTATTGTTTTTGTTGATCGTTTATGCAATCATTAAGTGTTTCATCCTGGCTCAAATTCATCATCACCAGATTCATGAGCCCCGACACGATCTGCGTGTCGACCGTAATATAAGTAATATTCTCGTTGTACGGGCCATACTTGAATGAGATGACCCGGCGGCATATATTATCCGAGGTATCGTATATTGGATGGTTGCCCCCAAGGTTGGACGGGGTCAGGTTGGTGATGCAGGTTAGGTAGTCATCACCCCCGGTGCAGTTCTCGATGTTACAAACTTCATACAAGAAGTCATACAATGATTGACATGCATCCTCTATCTCCGTGTCCCCGGGTATGTTAGGAACTGCAACGAGCATGGCTATTTGGTCGAGCGCAGGGCGAGTGTTATTTGTGGTCTGGTTGAGGGTCATGGCGCACGACTTGGTGGCAGTCGTAATGCAGTTCCAGTCAATCGTTTGCCTAACGATACGTCTGCCCGAATAGAAACCTGGTATTCCGATGATCGCAATCACCGCGATAACCACAATAGCCAATGATGAGCAAGGTTGGTTGAGCATTGTGAACTAATTGATAGTTTATAAATGATTACGATTAAATTACGGTGAATTATTTTACTAACCTGTATGTCAAACTATTATATCAATTGGAGTTTAAATTGTTTTACAATATAAACTTATTTTTAAAATGATTTTAGTATGAATTTACTAAATAAAACAAAAATATGTTTTACTTCAGGTTTTATAAGTTTTCAACTAGTTACTTTCTATTGTCCACATTGTATGTAATTTTACAGCAAATTATTTTTCTAAATTATTTGTTTTATTTTTTGTTAAACCTTTTTTGTAATGCCACATTTGTGCTTGATCTTAAACAATATAAAAATATCTGAATTAAAACATTGAATTTAAAATATAAACCCTTTTGTGCTTTAAAGTTGAATGACTTAGAATAGTAAAATAGCAAGGTTAAAAAGTTTATATAATAAATATCCACTAAATGTTCCCCTTTATCATATAATTATGTATTTATCATTAGATTAAAACCTTGTTAAAAATTTATTATAATACTATATTATAGTTATTTAGTACAGTACAATTATTTGTGCATATTGAAAGGGTATTTCTAAAATTTCATATAAAATATTTTATTAATCATTTGCTTCAAAATGTATCTAATTTTTATAAAATATAAAACATATGCTTGATGAGTTCAATATACAGTAGCAACATTGTGGCTATTTGAAAACAATTTCAAAGTGTACTACAATTATTTTACAACATTTGTCTCATTGTATTTGAATTCATTGTTATATTTTTAATTTAGTTAATGAACTCAAAATATAAAACAAGGGCCACTAAATTATATGAAACAAAACATAAAAACTTTTTAATTTTAAAAATTATATTCTATTCAGTCTCAATGAATAAAATATAATATATTATAACTACAATAATACAATAATCAAATTGTGTGCAACAATTGATGGCATAATAATGTACATTATAACTATTTTTTTTGTTTTTAAATACCATTAAAAATAAATTTATTGGCTCATAATTATGTTAACAAATGCTATAAAAAAATTTATATATTTTATTTAATTATAATTTAATTGCACTGTAACTGCGCATAATACATTTGAATTGTAAAAATAAAATTTAATTTTATATCAATATAATTTAAATAATTTTGGTATATTTACTATAACAGAGTAGCGCATACAATTAGAGTATTACTAATTATTTAATAGGTGAAAAATTAGGCAAAACTCTGTACTATAGTCTATTTATCATCGAGGTCGAGGATATCAGAGCCCTCAGATATTCTCTCATTTATACAAGCATTAAGAGGTTGATCCTGGGACAAGTCCTTTGTAACAAAATTCATGAGCCCGATCACGTATTGCAAATTTACTGCATTGACATTAGCATTATCGTCAAACTTGCTATAGGGTGTAAAGATCATGATCCTATTGCAGATATTATCAGTGGTATTGTAGTTATTATCAAGTCCAGAGCCTGGTACGGTGATGCATCTCAGGTAGCATTTACCATATTGGCACATGGTTACGTTGCAATTGTCTCTCAACATGGCAAACAATGTGGAGCACGCGGTTACAAATGGATCGTCATTTGGCATATTGGTGGGCGTGGGAGCGACGTAAGCGGCTATAGTTTCAAGATCCGGGTAAGTTTTAGCCGTGGTTTGGTTGAGTGCCATCGCGAACGACTTGGTGGCAGTCGTAATGCAATTCCAGTCAATGGTTTGCCTAACGATACGTCCGCCCGAATAGAGCCCTGATATTCCGATGAACATAGTCACCGATATGACCGATATGACCATGATGGCCAATGACGAGCATGGTTGTTTGAACATTGTTTGGAAAATGTCTCATTTTGTGGGATATTATTAATTTATTAATTGTACATAGTTAAATAATTTGTATACTTACAACAATATCCAACAGCTTAATACGGTTAAAATTACGAGTTTATTAAAAGGTAGTAACAATAAATTATCCAACAGTGCTTTGCATTAATTTTATAAAATAAAATAAATATATGTTTTATTTGTGCTTTTATAAGTTTCCTAAAATTTCCTAGTTTGTTTAATAAAATAAAAAACAATTATAAAAGGGTAAGTCAGTGAACAGTAATTAGGTTGTATTTAGCATTGTATAGAAATTGTTATTATATTTTTAAAAGATTGCAATATTTCACAAAACATAAAAAATCAATTTGATATGTTTTTTAATAACTCATTTTTAATATCAGATAAACGGGGAAAGGGAGTAGAAATTATTGAAAAGACAATTGTATTAAAAGGTCGCGCCCAGGAATTGAACCTGGGACCTCTTAGATAACAAATCAAATTCTAATCTAAAAACGTGTTTGTTATATACGGTAGTAAAAAACAAATTATATTTAATTTTGTATTACTAACACTTTACAATAAACAGCATAATAAAATAAAATTACACAACTATAAATACAATAATTGGTGACACAATGACCGCGATTATTCCTATAATTATCATCTTTTTCTTGCAGGCCTCATTTTGGTAGTTGTTGGCATCATTCATAAGTTGGGTTCCCTCATCGACGTACTCACGACTGTCCCCCACGTGCTTCTCAATGGTATCCAATATAACGCCCTTTAAGTCAATAGTTATTACAATATATATATATATATAAATCAAATTAATTATAATAAGAGAGAGAGAGAGAGAGAGAGAGAGAGAGAGA
>CAJPVJ010002388.1:0-13221 GCA_905397405.1 Oppiella nova
ATATACGTTCACACTATTTTATATGGCATATAAGTTTGTAGCAATTAAATTGTATGTCATATCGTAATGTTTGTCCAAATTTGTCTGTTTGGTTATGTTTGTCACTTGAATAATCATATATGAAAAATATGTATATGTATATGTATATGTATATGTATATGTATATGTATATATATAATCATATATAGAGTTAACCCACGCTTATAGCGAATATTATAAACATGTACCATATACTGTATAATACAGTAGATACTCACTTCTATATTACAGTTAATATATTCAGTATCTTATAGTTTGTGGTAAACAATTTATACCTTGATATCAATCTATGCCTTAAAGATATATCATTCAAAAATATGGTAAACACAGTGTTTATACGCACAATACTTTTTCATATATCAAAGTATCACACTATATACATTCAATAAAAAGTGTATGTTATTAAAAATATGGTTTACTACAGGCTAAATGACAAAAGTTTAGCCTATAAATGACTAAAAAGAGTAACATTGTTTGTTAATGGGAAAAGTGAACACTTCTAGCTCAGGACTGTTCCCACGGATTACGACAAATGCCTCTCAAATGACTATCACTTGAATTCATCAAAAATGGGAGATTTGGGAGGACTTCAGTGGTATGACTCCCGCAATATAGCCCGAGTTAATGAGAAGTGGGGGATGAGTAATAATAAAGAGACTCTGACCAGGGTCGAAATCTATTGCTCAGGTATCTCATTCAGAGATGTCATGTTATCAACCGGTAATAAACTTTTCATAAAATGTTATATTTTGCATATAAATAGAGATGATAAGAAGATAATAAATTATTCGTAACTAGGTCGTATACCATTTGGCCCTGAACAGTTATTCACAGATTGCTTGATAGGCTATGAATACGCCGGTCGTAGGGCCGATACGGGCGAACGTGTTATGGGTCTGGAAGGGGGCCGTACGGTCTCCACCTCTATTAACGCCACCCTCTCGGGTATGACTAAAATACCCGACCACTGGTCTATGGCCGACGCGTCCACTATTATTAACAATTATAGTACGCTCTGGTATGGACTCATAAAACGTGCCAATTTGAAGAAAGGTAATTTAAGAAAATATTCTTGAGTGTTTTAAATAACAAAATAAATGTACTCTATGCTTTATAATAAACAGCAAACTAAATATTAATATAACAACTTACTTTAATCAATTAAATATTCATAATAAGTAATATTCTAAATGTTAAACTTTTAAAACAGTTTTTAAATAAACTCACTTTGATAATATGTTATTAAGGAAATATATTTATTATTTTTATTTTGTATTAATTTTAAGGCGAAAGCATTTTAATTCATTCGACGGCGGGAGGTATCGGACAGTCGGCTCTAAATATCTGCAAACACTATGAGTGCGATATCTATGTGACGGTCGGCACGGATGAGAAAAAACAGTTTCTTATGAATGAGTATAACATACCGGAGGAAAGGATACTGAACTCGAGGGACATTTTGTTCAAGAATCAGATCAAAGAGTTAACGAATGGAAAGGGAGTCGATATTGTGATCAACTCGTTAGCCGGAGAGAAACTGGATGCCAGTTATGAGTGCCTGGCTAATTGTGGCAGATTTGTAGAGATCGGGAAGTTTGATATGTTTCAAAACAAGCAGCTGGGTATGTTTGACTTCCTGAGGGACATACAGTTTATTGGTGTGGGAATGGACGCCGTCTTTATGAATGACCCTAACTTTTGGCAAGACTTTTACGATTGGATGCATAAGAATAGTACGAATGGTTGCGTAAAACCATACAATTATACCCTTTATAACGCCTCGGATGCGGATAAGGCCTTCAGATTCATGACAACCGGTAAACACATCGGGAAAGTAGTCATCAAAATGAGAGACGAAGAGATGGATAGACAGCCACTGAAAGCCATTAATCCGGCCGTCGATATGATGGTTACGGTTAAGACATACTTCAATCCAAACAAAGTATACATAATAACAGGTGGTTTGGGTGGGTTTGGTATGGAACTGGTGCCCTGGATGCTATATTACGGTGCAAGAAAGTTTGTGGTGACCTCGAGGTCAGGAGTCAAATCGGATTATCAAAAATGGCTGTATAATAGGACTCAAACAATATATGAAGATTTCAAGTATTTTAAGTGCGATTATGTCGTGTAGACCGCTGATTGTATGACTATTGAAGGCACACAACAACTCCTAAAAGAGGCCCAAAAGTTGGGACCCATTGGAGGGGTATTTCATTTGGCACTCGAACTCAACGATTGCTTTATAGAGAAGCAAACGTTTGATAAGTTTTACTCGACTATTGGTACCAAACATAAGATTTTTGCAAATTTGGATCAATTGACTCGAAAATTGGACTATAATTTGGATTATTTTGTCGTATTTTCATCCGTATCCTGCGGTAAAGGAAATGTAAGTCAGACTAACTACGCATTTGGGAACTCCATGTGTGAACGTATTTGTGAAAAACGCCGGAGGGATGGCTTACACGGACTGGCCGTACAGTTCGGACCCATCGGTGATGTCGGAGTGTTTGCCAACTCAGGTGACTGGCTGTCAATGACGTCAATGAGGGCACAACGGATCCACTCGTGTTGCGATGTTTTGGACAAATTGTTGGCAATTAAACAGCCGATCGTTACGTCATATGTAAGAGACTATACATTGATTTAATATAATTTTTAATGCCTCATATACAGAGATGTTTTTAAACATTTATGCAATTTGAGAGGCTTGGCATTTGGACACCTTGTAATTTTTTAATAAGTCATTTTCTAAATTGTAGAGAACAGATTTTTATGTGATATATAGTTTGCACATAAAGTAGATAGATATTGTTTTCATAACTAAATTTGTACTAGATTAATGTTGGTCAGATCATAAAGGATGGTACCTCTACCCCTGGCCTGGGGGCTGAATTATGGCGAAGCTTAGGCATCGACTCCGAGACCACACCCAACCACTTAACCCTGGGTGAGATCGGTTTGGAGTCCATATTTGCCAATCAATTGCAACAAGACCTGGAAAGGGAGTGGAAACTTAAAATCACCCTGAACCAGATCAAAAGTATCACAATCGGCCTATTAAAGGACTATGAATCTGGTAACGTGGATAATATTAAGGCACATATTGACGACATTAAAAGGTGCAAGGCTAAATTGTTAAATCAAAAGATCGTAATGCCGACCGAAAAGTATGAACGTCTGAATACCGTAACAAAGGGTCGACCCGTCTATATAATGCCAACCCTTTTCCTTAACTTTCAACTATTTGGTGACCTAGCTCAAAGGTTAAACCGTCCATTAATTGGCCTAAATTGGACCAGAGAGGTTAGCCAACTGATCAATCTTAAAGAAATTATCAAGCACTACGTGGACTTATTACATCACCTGGAGCCAAAAGGCCAGTACGATGTTTTCGGCTATTTTGATATGTCTATAGTTTGCTCCAAACTACTGCTGAAGGGAATGGTAGATAAGGCTGTTATTGTGGACATTATTAGTGATCTACAGATCTGTGACGAACAGCTCACCGACGACCTAATGCTGGAGCTAATGATGAACTACATGGCCAGTGATATACCAGAGCTGTTCAAGAAGAAAATACTAAGATATTCTAAAAATGAGCAGGATACCAACGCTAAGGTGCGGTTTATTGTTAATGAAATCCTGGAGTTTGCCGGCAAAGGACTACAGGCGCCCGATATGGAGGAGATATTTCACGTAATGATAGCCCGGATTCGTATGCTATCGGAGTATAGACTCAATAAACGCAAGAAGTTTTCAAATCGACTGAAACTCACGATCGCAAAGAAATGGGCGAAAAGGACGGGGAAATTGGTTTTCATTAAACCGGTTATGTTTGATGGCGTCCATGATGTGGATGCGGTGATGGAAAAGTCAAGGGATTTGCATTTCCTACCCGGCTCAAATGTATGTATTGCTTAATGTAGTATATTTAAGATGTGAAATTTAGTGTATTTTATATTTTATAACATTTCCAAATAGGATGGACAGCATAATATCGAAATGGATGTCGTTAACACTACGAGTGTTATGGACATAATGGCCGGGGAGGTAGTCTCAAAAATAGTCGCAGCCCTTAAATAACAATATTACTAAAAATATATAACCTTGTTTAATATTTAAATAAATTGCTTTACTTGTAATAAGCATTTTCCAGGGGTAAAGATATTTTAATTAATTAATTAATTAATGAAACAAATATTGTGTAAATTTAACAATATAATAATAAACAATTTAACTCCTTTAATAAATAACAATGAATTATAACTTATTCCACATTATTTTTTAGTTAATATTGTTTTTAATTTATTTAAATTTTTGTTTATCGTAATTACATACTTCATTTGAAAATTAAGTTAAAAAACATCCTAAATAATTATAAAATTTATTAAATTAAAATTAGACACGCATCATTGATGTGAACTATATCCACATGCACTTGATTACCTTTTATACCTGTGTATATTAAATTTACTAAATTAATTGATTACAATTAAAATTACTGACCATACTTATCATATAGTATGCAAACCATTATACATTTTATATAAACTATTTATGAAAGCTTGTGAAACATAAAATTATAATCTGTAGTCATTTTATTTAAAAACTTGTAATTTATCACTATAAATATCATATAAAATTTAAAATTTTGATATTTTTTGTTTTGAAATAAGATCATACAAAATAATCTTAAAAATGTAAAGTAGTTCAATTTTTAAAAATCAATTTTAACATTAAAATTGTTAGTCAAACGCAATAATTAATACTGCAATAGCTAACATTAGTACATTATTGAATAGTCTGTTTGGTTCATGGTCATATTTTTATACGTGATTAATACAAATTGTGAAATTATTAGGCACTAAAGATTACTTAAGAATAAATTTAAAAATTTTATTTTTAAAATAATATACCTTATACTTTTAAAATATAAGTAAAATATTTATTTTTAAAATTATTATAATTAAATACACTTTTTAAAATATGTTTACAATTTTTCTAAATTATATTTCAAATTTAAAAATAGTTTAGAAAATAATTTTTAAATACAATTGTGTAATTTAATTTTCATAGGTTACATAATATTTATATTATTAATGTTTGTAAAAATATATCAACTATTATAAAACTTTTTATATAATTTATTGTTTTAGTCCGATTTAAAGCATTATTTATAAAGGTAGTTTAAATTAGTGCATAAATTGAGCGAATTTAATTTTTTAATTAAATAACTAACTTACAGTAATTAGAAATTTTAAAAAAACTTTTGTTAAAATCTATGTTTGAACATGTATGAATTAATAGTTAAAATTATATTTTAAATAAACCACTGAATTGATCGACCAGTATGATTATGGATTCAATGGTATGATTATGATTAATTAATTAAATAATTTCATCACGTAGTAATATAATATGTTTGCCAAATGTTATTCAAGCACTTTTATTTGGCATTCAATGAATCGATCGTCTCAATATTTTTAAGATAAAAGTGCATCTAATCTAGTACATAGTATCTAGTAAATATAAATAGTATAAACTTATATCCTTCATTTGAGGGTGTCTAAATTTAACTCACGTATCAGTAATAATAATTAATATGGTATCAATAATATTTTATTAGTTAAAATTCTTAACAGCCATTAGATTCGAAACTAATAAATATTTTACAGTATCATAATGGCTGTCTAACATAATGAATAACAATGTTAGTTCATATACCTGCTTTAATAAGTATGTACAGTCGATAAAATTCATATGTGGACTCATACATTATATAACACTTTTTATTATGATTAACATTTATTACTATATTTATAAATAACTACTATTGACTAGATTAATATTATTACTGTAGATACTATTGTAGTTATTAAAATAATTATTATGAATCATCATACAAAAGATTGATTAAATAAAATTATATACTATACAATTTAAGGGTCCACATGTGAATATTTTGGACTGTACACATTGAATAACCTCATAAAACTAATGAATACAAAATATATTTTTTTAGTTTTATGATTTGTTGAACTCGACACTATGCCTATATAAGCCAGCCAGCATAAATCATTTTTACAATTTAATTCAAAGTTTTATCAAATCAGTTAAAAGTTTTGAAAAGTTCTCATTAAGCCTTTCATAACAAATTTAAATCGTATGATATGTCGACAAACGATGTGGTGATCAGCGGTATGTCCGGTCGGTTCCCACTGTCGGACACCACCGACGAGTTCGCACGCAATCTATACGACGGCGTCGATATGGTTACCGCCGATGACAGTCGATGGCCAACGGGTATGCCTTTCATGATTTTTAGCAACAAATTTGTCGGTTCAGTGATCATCGAGAATTGCCATATTGTGCTCGTAAATATTTATTATGAACATTAACCTGGCAAAAAACAATCAACTTGTGTTTAGGTGATTAAGCTAATAACATTTAATGTCTATTAGATTTACTGGATATAAACCCACGGATGGGAAAGATTATGGACTTCAATAAGTTTGACGCGACTTTCTTTGGACTCATCGAGCAAATGGTGAACCAGATCGACCCCCAGGCCCGGATGCTCCTTGAGGTTACCCACGAGGCCGTAGCTGACGCGGGTTAGTTTTCATAAATTAAAATTAGCATATTAATTTATTTATATCATGCGAATATTTTGGTTAACCTTAACAACAAATAAACGTTAATTTGCCCCAAAATGGTGTCGTAGAACCTGGAGGTGTTGTGCCACTTGTATGGCACGTGTCATAGAAAATATATAATACCCTACTCAATGCACACAAGTTATGCAAAACCCTCCAATGGCTACAACACAACTGGGTTAAATAGTGTTTATAATAATATCAACATATTCACCAAGGTTACAATCCACAAGAGATCCGCGGCAGTAGGACAGGTGTGTACGTGGGTGTAGTGACATATGCCATGACCGACGGCTACCCAGAGGACGCTCAGCCCGATTTGCGCTCGTATTTGTCGACCGGAATCCTACAGATGTTTAACGCGAAGACCTTCTACTCGAGTGTCATATCATTTGTGTTTGACTTGAAGGGTCCGTCGATGATAGTGGACACCGCCTGCTCGGGGTCGGGCACTGCCTTCTGTCTGGCTATGAACGACCTACGGCTTGGTATTGACTTTATTTTAAATATGGTCCTATGATTAGCATATTTTGTAGGCGTGCCATTATATCAGCAACAATTTTTGAAAATTATTGGTAATACGGCGTGCTTGCTAAATATGCAATTCATAATAATATTATGGAGCCTATATTATAGTGATTTATAACGATCATTAAATGCATCAAATGTGTCTAGGTCACATCGACAACGCCATCGTGTGCGGCACACACATGACGTTCGAGCCGTTTATACTGCAAATGGCACAGGAGTTGGGCCTATGCTCGGCCCGGGGGGTGTCGGCCGTACTGGACGAGGGGGCCGATGGGTTTGTAAAGGGGGAGGCCGTGTGTGGAGTGTTTCTACAGAGGCGTGAGTGCGCGCGTCGAGTGTACGCCAGTGTGCGGTCGGCCCGCATGAACGTTGACGGCCACAAGACGTTAGGGATGTTTATGCCGTTATCCGAGTCACAGGAGGAGCTCATGGTTGACACCTATAAGGAGGCTAATGTCGATCCCCTGGATCTAACCTATTTTGAGGCCCATTGTACCGGCACCAAAGTAAGTTTATCGTTGTAGTATTCATTTAATGAATATCCCATAATATGTGTTGGGTATATAGTCACACAATTTTCGGTTAGTTGGAAAAGCTTTTTTAACAAACTTCAACACGTAAGCTAAATAAATATCTTTCGACTCACAACTTATGGGTTTATTTTCCCAACACCGATATAAAAGCCACATTAAATATTACGTTTAATTAGGTTGGCGATCCTTTGGAGGTAAAAGCTATATACAATGCCTACTGTAAAGGGCCGGGACGTAAGGAACCACTGCCATTGGGGGTATTGAAAAGTAACATGGGTCATGCTGAGTCTGGGTCGGGGACGGCATCCATTATAAAAGTGTTGATATCCTATGAGAATGACTGCATTCCTCCCAACCGGATCCGAGAGATAGAGAACCGGTTTTCCCAACTCATAGACACCGAAACACACACACACACTTACTCATTCAAATATATAAAGGGATTGATTATGTTCACAAATAAATTTTATTTGAACACTTACAAGTTAGATGTTTTTTAATAACTTATTTTTAATATCAGATAAATGGGTTGAAATTATAAAAATGTAAAAAATCATTGAAAAGCAATTGTGATGTAAATGGGCTAAAATTTAAAAATAAAAATAATGGGTATTTTATATAATTAAAATAAATTATTTGCAGCTTGTATTAAATTATATTACAAACAAAAGTCTTATTTGTAAATAGTTAATCGAAAAACTAAACTATTTTTATTCTAATACAATAATATTATACAAATTAGGAGTTCCGTACGGGCGGTAATCCTATATTTGAACACATGGTTGGCTTTAAAAGGGATTCCGAGTGGAAACGGATCCGTACAGTAATGTCGCCCACATTTACGACCGGAAAACTCAAACGAATGACTCCTTTAATCCTTGAATGCGTGGACACTATGAACGACAACATCGACAAAATCATTGCCGAAAGTAATGGCAAACTCTCGGCACCGGTAGACATGAATCGGATTACCGGAGCCTATGTTATGGAGTCTATAATACAAGTGGCTTTCGGCCGGAAAGTGTCGGCTCTGGTCGACCCAAATAACCCTATCATAGAAAACGCGCGCAATATGTTCAGCACAAGTTTGTTGGCTTTGATGCGAATGTTCACAGTAATGATAGCACCAAATGTTGCTAAAATGTTCAAGATAACTCCGTTTAATAGTAAAGCTACAACATTTTTCCGCGATTTTACTCTTAATTTGATCGACGATAGGAAACGCCTTTTGGAAACCGGAAGTCCTGTAAAAAGGGTTGACTTTTTTCAACTTATGTTGGATTCAAAGAGAGATAATAATAATGAGGCGATCGATGGGTCCGATGAATATACGGATAGTCAGAGTGCAGAGAAATATCGGGAAATACAGGTCACGGAGGATATGGTGGATAAGAGTAAGTATTAAATAGCTTTTAAATGATTATAGACTTATTTCACAATTTGTTGGATAAAGTATAATGAATACGGTTTTATACATATTTATAGGCCTTTCATACGATGAGCTCATAGCCCAATGTGTGGTGTTTTTAGTGGCCGGGTATGAGACCACTGCCACCACTCTATCCATGTGTTTGTATAGTATTGCTAAACATCCAGAAGTCCAACAAAAACTATACGAAGAAATTAATAAATTTCATGAACAACAGGTTTAAATATATTATTTTAAAGTTATCTATGCCATAATTTTTTATACTAAATACTAATAATATTTAGTTACGCTTTAAATACAATAGATTAATGAACAGAAATAAATAAAAAGTAACTAGTGCATTTAATAACCCTGAAAATAATTCAGAGATATTTTAGCTAGCAGGTCTAATCAAATTTATTATGATTAAAATATTTTCATGCATATAAAATTGAAATTTGCAGTTTGTACATTTATTTACAATTTAGGTAAAAAGTTTAAAAATATCATATTATTTATAATTTAAATCCTAATATAAAAATTAATTTTTAAAAATTTTCATAAAAATTAAACAGAAATCAAATGCCGATCCGTACGAAGCCTTTTACGCATTGAAATACATGGACGCAGTCATCGACGAAACCCTACGGCTATACACAGCCGTCATATTCCACGAGAGGGTCGCTAATGAGGACTATGAGCTTAAGGGCACCGGTATTAACATCAAAAAAGATCACGTGGTGCACATCCCTATCTATGCCATACACAGAGACCCGGAACACTTTGCTGACCCGGAAGTGTTTAGATCGGAAAGGTTTTTAGCGGAAAATATAGCCCACAATCCCTATACGTATTTGCCATTTGGTGCCGGCCCTCGAAACTGTCTGGGCATGCGATTGGCTCAGTTGGAGATTAAATTAGCCCTGGTCAATCTGGTTCATCGATATGTTTTTCATGCAACAGAGGTATTATATTTTACATTTATATAAAGTTTTATAAATAGTTTTCTTTAATTCTTGGCAATTGACAATGTTTATATTTTCAGAAACGATTGGAGCAAGGTGTTACCGGTTTTTTACTTATACCAAAATCAGTGGATTTGGGAATTGAGAAACGAACATAATTTGTAAAATGATCATAGTGATTTTAATTAATTATTTGCAAATATTTTCAAAACTTCTTGACAATTTTAAACCAACATTACTGCGATTAATTTGTAAACTTTTATTATTAATAATTTAAATATAATACTAATATATATTGACTAATATATAAGTTTGTTTACAAAAGTGTTTTGAAAATACAGTAATCATAAATAAATATGACAGGCTAAATTTAAGCAATTCATAATTTATAATATTAATTTTATTGTATTATACTAGGTTTATTGACTTTTTAAATTATTTACATTATTAAATTGTTATTAAGTTTTAATTAAAATTTAATAAAATAGTATTCGGATTTATTATACAGTAATAGTAATCTAGTAATAGTACAGTAATTGCCTACTCATTTGAATTGTACATAATGAAAATTTATTTTTAATTAATAGTTTTAATTAATAAATAGTGTAACAAAATGTCGGTATAAATAAACACATTTTTAGCAAATAATGGCAATTATAGTAAATAATCACAGCATAGCAATTGCTGTACTAATTATACTAGTATCATTTAGTAAAATTAATAGCCAAGCTCCCATTAAAGGAGGTGTACAAGCAAATTTCCATGGTAATTCTCAGTCTAATTCTGGTAAGTGCCTAAAAATAATTAAAATTTTTTCAAATTTATAAAATTAAAATTTCAATTTAATTAGTGTCTACAAATCGTTTATCCATAATCCTAGTAGATAAAAATGAGACAGGGTCAAACTTAACAAATACTGGAGCAGTTAAGCAACGTTTGTCCAGACATTTTAAAAATTATTTAATTTTACATAAATACCTTATAAAATGTTATTCTTATTATTTGTTTGAGCTTATAATTTAAGTGTACTTGATATAATAATAACAACACTTATAAATTAATAGACATCATTATAAATGATTGTAAAAAACTAATTATTTATTGGCAAACTTAATTACATAAATATTAACTTTATATTAACTTAATGTAATTATAAAAATTACTTTTATCTTTATAAATATAAAATAAGGTTGTTAATTATTATTCTTGCTAAATATTATGTTTAACCTAGAACAAAAAATGATCCTGACAAGATTTAAACAATTTTACAACTATATTGTACAAAAATATTTTCGGTCTCACGAAAAGTCTCCACCTGGTCTAAACAATTATTACAACCAAACAATAACTGCGATTAATATATTGCCCCATAAGGTTAATATCCAACAATTCCTCCAGGGCACTGTTATGGTTGCCAACAGATATCTGTCTGTTGAAATGAAAATAAATATGCAATTGTCCATGGTGGGAGCACAGGTGGGACCTCTGGTCCCCCGAAAATGAGCGAGCTTAAAATGTGTAAAATTATTATACTTTATTAAATTTTTATTAATTTTTTAACAAATTTCCAACATTTTGATTATCATGATTTCAAAACGGTGTAAAATATTTATTTCATAGGATTTAATCATACCTTGCTGATTAGAAAAACACTGTTCACTTATCTACCCAAACCACATGGACACTGTAGTTATTATAAAAATGATCAAGCTCCATTCGATGCTATATCATACAAACACTGCGTACGCCGATGTCGGAGATATTATTGGAAAAGACGATTTAAATGTTATATATTATTTCTAGATGATTTTCTATACGATTTAGATATTGAAAGTGATGATGGTGAAGTTTATGGTTATAAGACATCCAGAGATTATGATGTTATGTTCAATACAACTGTTAAATGTTTGAAATATTGTCCCAAAAATTGTTTGTCCGCTGAATATAATACGAGAATCATATCAAGCGATACACAAATTGGTAACGAATTGTGGCATAAATTGAATGTTAATAATAGGACGACAGAGAAGGCATTGGTTTGGGACTCCAGTCAACCCCTGTTTGTCTATCGGGACGAACCGGTTATGTCTCTAACGGACTATATGTCATATATTGGAGGACTGTTTGGCCTATGGTTTGGCACTAATGGCAATGACATTGTTATTCGTATAATTGAGAGTCGATTCTGGGTTTGGTTTTACACTAGATATCAACAAATGTTTCCAAATAATAGGATTCATGTCATTCCTAATTAATTATCCTTATGAAAATAAAGTTAACTCGATAGAATAAATATAAATTAATCAAATATTTTATTGATACCTAAACACTTACATTATATATAATATTGTATAATAATTAGACTTTATCACTAATTATTATCAAGTGCATCAAGTTTGTTTATGTTCAATAGGTTTATAGGACTTTATACAGTAAAACTGTATTTATCATAAATAACTTCGATAACCTTGAATTTTTACAAGTACCTTTTATTTATCACAAATAAGTGCATCAAGTTTGTTTATACCAAATTATATTATATAAATATTGCTAAATTGAACATGTAACTATTATATTTAATAAGATATAGTAAATTTTAAAAGTTGCATAATTTAAATTCAATAAATGACCTTCATAAGAAATAGTATAAATACTAAACTATTAAATACTCAAATTATTGAATAGAAAGCATATAATTGTAACTACTTTAATGTGAATTAATTTTAAAACTTTAAGTGATATTGTTTTAAATGAAAAGAAAATTAATTTTTAAAAATTAAAATGTTGTCAACCCTACAAACGATACTTGAAATATCAATAATAAAATGGACATTGATTTCTACTAGTATATTTAGTATTTCATTATATTTGATTCTCAGGTAATCTAACAAGTATTTTTTACATTTATTACTTTATAAATTTACAAAAATAATAAATTACAGATATATTGACGGGAAGTGTGACTATTGGCGCAAACAAGGCGTACGGACAGCGAGTGTCAGTCTATGGACACGACTCACGAAACGGTGGTTCGATTGGGAACGGGATCTCTACGTCCGGAACGGCAAGTGTTTCGGTGTCTA
>CAJPVJ010002389.1:0-13220 GCA_905397405.1 Oppiella nova
TTTTTAAAATGTGTAATTATTATTTTAATAGTTTTGCATCTATTATAATATTTGAATAAAAACTGTAATAAATGTCTTTATAAAATATTTATTTAAAAAGGTAAAACAATGTTCATACTTTGGGATAATCTTTTAATTATTTTATTCCAATATCTATTCATAACATTTATTTATATATATTTTTAGCAAAAAATATTTAAAAATCTATATATTTATTATGTTAAATATTTTAATATTAATTTCACTAGCAACATTAATAATCTGTAATATAATGATATAATTTAAATTTAGAGTTTTATAATATCTCATTTGTAAACTGAATAATAATTCAAAAAATTATTATGTTTGTGAAATAATTGCATAAATGCTTGATTTTAATAAAATAATATAGTGTATCATACTAATTTAGTAAACTAAGATTTAAATAATTTATAATAAAACAATATACCGATTAAATGAAAAAATTTATTATAATTTAAAAAGTAGACTGAACTGTAACAAAGCATTATTTTAACAATTTGTATAATAAATGCAAAAATTTATTTTATGGTAATGGAGAGACGAGAAGAACTATTTCTAAATTTTATTATTAATAATATCTTGATCAATTCTTAAATTAATAATTTAATTTTATTAAAATCTATTGAAGGTAAAATATACCCAAACGTAGGTATCAGTGATGGATGCATTGAAACTGTAAAAAACAAGGCTTTAATTATTGTAAAATATGTAAAAATTTATAGCAAATTATTTGAATATGTACGAATTGGGAGTAAATAAAACATATTTTAAGTTATTACTTTATAAAAGGTATTATTTTGGTATATTTAGTAGCGGTTTTAAATATAGTTTAAACACCATGGCTAGTGAAATGATTGTGGCTATTATAAATGTGATTATTCAGACTTAAATTTCTAGATAAAGTTTTTAAAATAGATAACTATGAATATAATACATTTATTTTTTTATGTTTAGCAAGCTATATTTAATTTATATATTTATTATATGAAATATTTTAAATATAAATTTCACAAACAACATTAATTTATAATAATATAATGATATAATTTAAATGTGTTTATTTAATTAAATTTAGTATGTAAACTTAATAATAATAATAATAATAATAATAATAATGTCACAAAATAGTTGCAATAAATGTTTGACTATTAATAAAAAAATACAGTGCTTCTATTTAAGTATAATAAAACAGTATCACCTATTAAATAAAAAGTTTTTATAACGTAAATTTTTTTATTATTAATATTTAAACAATTTTTAAATTAATAATCTAATAATAAGTTAAAGATCATTGAAGATAAAACGTAGGTATTTAATATTTTATTATATAGATGCATTAAAACTGTAATAAAACGTTTTAATCATTTAAAAAATATTAAAATTTTTAACAAACTTTTTGAGTGGTTTACACAAACTGATAGAAAATAAAACATAAGAATCACAATATGCAAGACCCGACTAAGTCCCACTCATTTCAGACTGTAATCAAAGTCTTAAACATATAATATAATATTCAATTATGAGTAAAATAGTTGTTTTATTTAAATATATAATATAAATGATAACTAAATATATTTATTTACTTATAAATTTCATTTAAAGTTATAAATAAATATAATTTGGTAATTTAAAACAAATGTTAAACTTTTAACTAAATAATTATACAGATTAACATTATATGGGACTTAGTCGGGTCTTGCATATTGAGATTCATATATAATATAACTTATATGTTCATTAAATATATTTATTATTTTATAAATAATATTTTTAATTATAAATAAATATTATTTGCCAATATATAACTAAGTTTAGAATTTAAATAAATACAATACTTTATTAGAAATGACTTAGATGAGTCTTGATTTTGATGATTCATTTGTCTTAATCTTATGGTTAAAGCATGATGAATGTTGTGACCATTTTTAATTGAAAAATACATAAATATTTTTAAACTAAACTTAACCAGTACTATTAAATACGCTCTAACCTGCATTTAAACCCCTATGTTTTTAATTCAAACTGGAAATATGACATAATAATTAAATTAAAAGTATTACTATGGTATGGATAGAGTGAATGTTATCATAGGGTTATGTGTACAGTTTGAATTAAAAATACATATAATTTTAATTTATGTTATTGTTATATTAATTTTTTATGTTTTTAATATGAATATTAAATAGTAAATAGGTGCAAATAAAAAATGGTTGATATTTATGGACAAATCTATAAAGACCTTTCAATTCATACGGGAAGATTCAAAAATAATTTTATTGTACACAACGAAATAGTATCCGATTCTTTTGAGACAGCATTTAAAGCAAATCACAAAATATTTGGCCAAAAATATGCTTTCAAACAAACTAACATTGAAACTGCTAATGATTTATATAAACGGCTAAACGAAATTAGAATTTGGTCTGGATTAAATTCAACGCATATCTTACCATATGTTTCACATTGGTTTGAGCATGCACCTGGCCGTTTGCTTACACTTATCGTATCAAGTGACTTATACGACTATACTCTAGAAGATTTATTGACTGCCAAATCACGGTACTGTCCGGCACCTAGAGATCGCTCCATTATTAAAAAATGGAAATACTTAATATCATATAGTTTATTTGGACAAGCATTAGATGGTCTTAATTATCTACATTCACTCAATGGACCGATAATTCACAGAAATATAAATGAGTCAAATTTATTCGTCATGCTTAAACATGATAAATTATGCCTTAAAATTGGTGGATTTTACCATAGTACAATACATGAGTATGAAAACCAAGAGCATACAAAAGAATTTGGTAGTGTAATGTATGTTGCACCTGAAATTTTACGCTCTGCAAGATATAACACCATGTACGATATTTATTGTATGGGTTTGGTTTGTGGGATAATGTTCGAGATAGATTTTTTCGTGTAAGTTTTATTATATGAATATAAACTTCAAAGACTTGCTTATGTATGAAACTAAATAATGCATTGGTCTTATATTAAATGTGAAAACCTATTCATAACTTAGTTTCATCCATAAGCTAGTCTTTGAAGTTTTGATTCATAAATAAATTGATTTTGATTAATTAAATAAAATAACTAAACCATTAAAAAACTATTACACATAAAATTATAAATAGCTTATATAATTTATTTATTAATATATTTCTTTATATAGTCATGACTCTATAAATGGCAAATATTTCAAGATGAAGCAATTTATCCAGCAACTTATGACAAACGTACCCTTGGAAAGGCCAAATAGTAAAGAAACATTGGAGCTATTTGCTGTGATGGCATGTGATACCACATTTGCTCTTGATGAATTTAAAAACAAATATCCTATTGATTATTGTATATTATCAAAGACAATGGAAATATTAAATATCAACCTTTCAGAATTAAATAACCAAGAACATGACAATGTTAATTTTAATCCTCAAAATCATATAAATGAGAATTTATTGAAATTTGATGATAGATTGACCGAGTTTACTGATGATATTGACCCAATATACATTGGAAATATGGGGACATGTGTTTATCAAGTTACATTAAAGAATTGTGAGACAATGTTCGCTGTCAAAAAAATCCCTTTCGCTGGTAAGTCATTTATAATTGTATACAAATTGTCTTAATCGTTATAAAGTTTGAATATGTTCAATATAAATATTAATTTATTTTTAAAATTACACATTTATTTTTCTTGTAGTAATCTAAATTAACTAAATATAAAATATTTGCTATTAAAATCATTTTAACATTATGGCAGCTTTTAAGTTTTTACATACATCAATAAATTTTATTTGTTTAATTATGAAACCAGATGAACACAAGTTTGAATCCGGAATAAGAGAGCTTCGTGTGTGGACTAAATTGGACTCCGAATATTTCGTAAAGTATCGTCATCATTGGTTTACACACGAAAATGATCAAGATAATGGACCAAAATTTATGCTATATATACTTACCGATTATTGTTGGTTCTCATTGGAAAATGTGATTGATTATATATCCAAATATTTCGGAAAAGTTCAAGGAAAAACACAGTTAGATAAGGGGCATTTATTGCCACTGTTGGCGTATTATATAGCCTCAGAATTGTTTATTGAAATCTTAGAGGCTATCGATTACTTACACAACAAACCAATTCCTATCATTCACAGAAACCTTAACCCTAGTAATGTACTTATCAAAGAATATGGGAAAGGTAGATTTGTCAAATTGGCAGATTTCGGGTTAGCCGTTGAACATGAGTCGGAATCCCAGTCCCACACACGATTTTGCAATGGCGGTCGATATATGGCACCGGAGGCAAGAAATGGCAATCGCTATGGGCTAGCGTCAGATGTTTATAGCTTTGGGTATTTGGCTCAGGATTTATTTAACATCGATATTACTACATTTGAGTAAGTTTATTTAGTCATTTAATGATATATAATATATCACTATTATTTGAAAATTAGCATATACATCAAAATATAATTTTAAAAATCATACACATTTGTAATTCCCTTCGTTTAGTTAAGTAATAATTTATTTTATTTTATTTTTTTAGTAAAATTGATAGTGATTATAAGAATAATTACCAAGGGATTGTCAACATAATCACTAAGTGCAATCTTGGCCTGCCAAGACCTCGGGGTTCAGTGGCTGACATACTCGCTGCTAAATCAACATGGTCTATAGGCTTTGACAATATTCTGACTAAAATTGATGACGTTATCAAAATGGATGAACACTACGATTACGAAACACAATTTATTGAATATTTCGTATTGACAAAATTTCGCGTTAATTACTCATCAAAATAAATAAATTCTAAATGAATAACTAAATGGATTATACAAACGATACCATTAAACCCCGCTTTAAAACAATATAATGCAATGGAATTATACGAATGGGGCAGTGCAAAGTAACCTTACAAACTAACACAATTATTTATTCATTATACAGTAACTTTAATTACATTTTTAAATTGTGTTACATTTAAATTTAAGCATACAAATTTAAATACTTTTTAATTACTATTATACTAAAAATATTTTAATTTATAATTTAATATTCATCTAAATAACAAATTTACTTTCATCATTCTTATACTAAATCTTAAAACAAAACCCGAAAAATTATAAAATTCAAATAAATGTGAAAGCATAAAATACAAAAAAAATCTCAAAACAAAAAACCAAATAAAATTATTTAAAAATGTCCAGTTCATGTGTAAATAAATGAACAAACCAAAATTCATTGATTTATTTTAGGGCCAAAGAATAGTAAAAGTGTTGTATAAGTAATAAATGGTTTATTAATCATAACGATAATTTAGTCAAACAACCTCAAGAGCTCAAAACTGAATCAATTTAATCACAATTACTATTAAATACATTTAATTCCTTGATTAAAACATGTGTTATTACTCTCACACACACTTAACTAGGCTTCATATAGATGAATATTGCATCACATTTTTGATAATTGCTACAAAAAACTTAAAACATAAATCATTGCAATGACTAAATGTATGGTTTGGAAGCACAGGAACTAATCAATGTATTAAATATATGAATACTTGGATTTTACTTGCTAAAAATTGAAAACAATAAAATATTTTATATAGTACTGAATATTTGCATAATTATTTTAAAATGTTTAAAACTTTGTTTTTCAGTATTACTAAATTAAAAAATTATTTATTTATTTAATATTTAATATAATATGTAATTTAATCTAAATGAGAATTTAAAATTCCAAAATATATTTAAAATATTTAATTACAAATATGTTTTACAAATTATTGTGATAATTATGCTAAACATTATGATTTGACTCCACAAATCATTCACAGAGATATTAAACACCAAAACATCTTTATTTTACACAACTCTAACGTAAAAAGTAAATTTGTTAAGTTATGTGACTTTGGTTTGGCTACAATTTCTGGCAAAACAATCCACTTTAGGGATTGACATAAACTTACGGCAGATGTAGATGAATACCGATACATAGAACATGAAAATTTACCGGGTAAAAGGTACGGACATAAGTCTGACATTTATAGCTTATCGCTTATTGGTAGCGAAATATTTGATATTGACTTGTTCATGTCAGTTAGTGAAAGGTAAACTTAATGATACAATACTTATTCGACTAATTTATGACTTTTAATTAATAAGCAATTTCGAATTTGATAAAAGTAGGCCTTTTAGGCCGTAGGCGTTTTAGACAAGTCCGACTTACTAATGTTTCACATCACTGGTTATTTATGAATTTATAAACTTAATAGTTTAATGCTTATTATTATTTCACAGTAATAAATTAATGTTCAAACAACTTTTTATATTAATTGTTTATTAATCATCAAATGAATAACTAGTGTTAAAGGTACTCAGTTAATTATCTTAATCTATATGTCACTAGTTGTACACCGTTGTTACTAAACATGGAACCCATTTGAGAGGCTTGGCGTTTGGACACCCTGTACTATTTTTTGATGATTCCTTATCGATGGTGTAGAGGAAGAGTTAGATTTTTATTTAGTATATAATTTGTCCAATTTTTATTTGTTGAAAAAATTATATACTCGATTTTTTTAAAAACCGTGGAAAATATTTTGTTGTTTTGAGAAGTTTTTGCATAGAAAACGATTATTACATAGAGAAATAATTAAAAATAATATTTTTTCTACAAATATAACCTGGACAAATTATATACCACATAAAAATCTAATTCTTCCTCTACACCATCGATAAGGAATCATCAAAAAATAGTACAGGGTGTCCAAACGCCAAGCCTCCCAAATGGGTTCCATGTTTAGTAACAACGGTGTAACATATGAGATGCCAAGTGTTGAAAGGTTTGTCTATAAATACAAACCAAACTGTAATCAATGCTGTATTGGGTTTAATATTATATTGAAATTTTATTATTGAAAAGCATAAAAACAACAAATCATTTCAATTGTTTTTGTAATCAATATTAAGTTTATAATAGTAATTATGAATAACAATAAGTTCCTAAATAAAGTAATGAACAGCAGTTGGGGGTCACCTGATAAAAAGATACCCCTGGCAGTCATTAATAATGAACTGTATTTTTGTGCACGTACTGAATGAAGGGTAAAAATTGTATTAATAAAGTTTACAAGTAATCTATTAGCAATAATCTCGGTTTGCAAAATATCTCATCAAGGGAATTTGATTTATTTTATAAAAATATTTATTATTAATGATTCAAAATGAGTATAAATAAAATAAATCATATGATATAGTCTATTATTCAGTGATTATTACATACAATAAGCCTATCAATTGGTTAAATGAATCAAATATGTATATGTAAAATAAAATTCATTTTTATTTTTTATATAAAATGATTTCAATTCATAAATATATTTTGCGATAAAATAGATACTATTTGTAAAAATTAGTAATAATTTATAATAACTGATGGGTCATTCACTTAATTTATTTCATTTTTACCCACTTTTTATCCACTTTTATTGCATTCCTAATTATAACTTAAGCAAAAAATTTTAACTAAATATTAATAAAATTTTAAATATATATTTACATATAAAATATTTACGGATACATGCACCTATAATGAAGAGTTTTTGGCCAGGGAGGACGGGTATACCATTAAAACTGAGTTTTAAATAATTTTAGAAGCAAAAGGAATTGGATTATAGCAAAGTTATGACATGGAAAATGTAGGGAATTCAATCCTCTTTCATTTAAAATTTTGAAAAAAATTTCAGTAATTTATAGCACCGGGAGGAAAGGCAGATTTATTGTAGGTTTAATATATATCATAGCGTAAATCTAATTTGTGGGTTAGATAGAGTTTGAAAAATGAACAGGATTCACATTTTAAATTTTTCAATTATCTGAAAATGTCTATGTGCTAGGACACTAAGTTTTCAAATTACATTGACTATTACCATAAGAAAATAAAAATCACTTTTCTTATTGCAGCAATATTTTCTTATGGTCAGTGCTAATTTGAAAACTTAGTGTCCTAGCACATAGACATTTTCAGATATTTGAAAAATTTAAAATATGAATCCTGTTCATTTTTCAAACTATCTAACCCACAAATTAGATTTACGCTATCAGATTTATTATGTTATAGATTATAGCACATTTATAACAAAAATTTTAAAGTACAGTTTCATTTAAATCATTTAGGTAAAATTTTATTTAAACAATAAAATATTTATATAATTTTTCAGATAAATTTTTGAGTTTAATTTTATATAAATTAAATAAAGAAAACCATTTTAATTATATTATAAAATGATATTTAAATGATAAAATTTACTTTATATAATTTATAAAAATATTCTGATTATTTACAGATGAAATATTCTAGCTAAATAACGCATTTCTAACAATATGGTATTTAATTATATTGTTTAAAGTAATTATTTTATGTCTAGTTCAGCTTGTTCCATATGAGACGCTAAGACGTGAAAGGTTCTTCTATGTTTTAATGAAATTTGTATAGATAAAATGCAAAATATTATTATATTTTTGATAATAATCAATCGATAGCATATTTTATTTAATAAATTTAAATCATTACAAGTTTTAATTAAAAATTAAATTTTATTCAAAATTTGATAAAAAATTTACAATATATTCCTGATTTTTCGGATTTAGGTATTTGAGTTGAGATTTAATGTCTTTTATTTTTGCAATATTTAATGTAGATTTAGGTGCGTTTGTAATATATTTAATGCATTGTTTTAATCTATTGTGAGATGTTTTTAATAAATTTGTTTCATACATAACTGGATTGTTGTCGTAGGACTCGTAAAATATAACAGTACCGGACGGTTTATATTCAATTTTATGACATTTTGTAATCTTAATCAATTTGTTAGTTATAATATATTTATTTAGTAATGATTCAAAATCTTGAATATCAAGTTTTTGTAAAATAAATTTGTTGCAATTATTTACAAGATCTAAATATTCATTAGGGTTTTCAATTCTGTTTTGTTTTAAATTTTCTGGAAATAATACCGAAATTAGTATCACAAACATTAAATGAATGACCCCGTTCAGGGAACACATGAATTATATTAACATTAAATAATATAGAAATATAAATAGAAAATATTATCATGTTCCAATTTCTATTCTGTCCACCACAGGCATCACTTAAGAAAACTAATTGTTTGTTATTCATATCAACAGAATTGCTAATAAAATTGATTACAAAATTTAAATAAGTAGTGATACTATTACTACCTTTTTTACACTCACCCTCTAACGAATGAAAAATATATGAATAGGGTTTAGATTTGTTGGGAATGTTATGAACATGAAAATTACACAAATAGAGGTATAAACATCTTTTATAATAATATTCACTATTATTTAAAACTGGAAACGATTTATTACTACTGTAATCAAACTCAATGCATATATTATTTTGATTATTTATTAAATCCTTATAATTTTGAACTCTATTTAAATGCATTTTATATTCATTAGCAATAGTATTGTTTGAATAAAGACAACAAAAATCACATACATCAGTACGAAAACACCTAAAACCGTAATTACAATGTGTGTTAAAATATTCATAAAACGTTGTCTTAGATAAAATTAATGTTGTATTTGTTTTATGTAAATAATATTCACAAACTAATTCAAATAACTTTTTTTTGTTTAGTTCACTATTACAAAAATATAATTTATCAGTTTTAGTTGATTTATAATGAGAGGGTTCGGATGGAATTTCCATTAAAAAGTTATTTAAATATATCCAAACAATATTACAAATTGAAGACTTTTCATTAAGACCTCGCTTATCTACTATTACTTCATTATTTCGAATTTTTGTTTGAATGGTTTGGATGCGTTTTTTACTTATTTGAAATAAGTTAAGCGAAAATACTTGGCAAACCTTTTGCTTCGAATTATTATTAGTTAAAAAATACTCCCAAAGTATTTTACCGTTTGGATTACTTTTGTTGTTGATTTGATTCATTTGTGATAACAAATAATTTGCCTGTCGAGTCGGGTCACACAAGAAATAAAACCTAGGTATTTTATAATATATTTAGTAAATATTTATCAATTATTTAATATTGTGAATATTTAAAACAAACACTAATTTTATGTTAAATAAATTTATGTTATAATTATTTTTAAATATTGATTTTATTGATATATGCTAAATATTAAATAAATTATAAATTAAACTTATAAATAAATTATATTATTAACTAGATTTAATAAAAAATATTTCAAAATCCCTATAAATTAATAAGAAAATAATATATAATTTACATTAATATTTATTTTTTGATAAGGAATCGATCCAGGGTATAAATTAAATTTATGAAAAAAAGTGCAAGTCGTTATTTTTATTTTGTAAAAATCACCTTGTTGCCAACAAAGACCCAAAAGTTTCTCTTCGTTAACTTAATGTAGACTAATAGAGCTATTAAAATAACTTTTCATACCCTTGGGTCTCGAATGCCAACACTAGTTAAATCATGTTTATATTTTTTAGACATCGTTTACCGTCACAAATTAACAGATTAGTAAAATATTTAATAGTATACTTAACGAAGATTATAAATCTGTATAATTTCGTAAAGAAATCATTTAAAAATCTCTCGTCGTTATCCAGGAATTTAGTTTTAAAATATGAGAATAAAAATCACTCTAGCTCATTAATCGTTATAGTTAGAAAAATAATTTTTAGATATTTCAATATTATATGAAAAGGTTAGTTAAAGTTTAAAATTTCAATAAATTGTGGCCATAGTCGGTTCATCTTCCGACAACCCCTTTGTTAAATTAGCCGATTTTGGTCTGGCTATTGAACATCAAACAGAGTCCCAGTCCCATACACAGTTCCCCAATGCGGGTAAATATATGGCACCTGAGGTTAAGCAAAGTCGCAAATATGGATTATCATCCGATGTTTATAGTGTAGGTGTATTAGCTCAGGACCTATTTAACTTTGATATTAATAAGTTTGAGTAAGTTAACATTTTAATAAATTTATAGGAATAATTTTAAACAAAATTATAATTAAACGTAATAATTTATATTTATTTATATAGTAAAGTTCAAAATGAATACAAAATCAATTATAATAATCTTGTTCCAATAATTACTAAATGTTTAAATGGACTAGTTACTGCAAGAGGTTCAATTTCTGAGATTATTGATAATAAATCATCATGGGCATTAAATTATGGAGATGTCCGTGGTGATGCATTCAAGATGATAGATGCAAAAGCAAATTATGATTATGATAAATCATTTATTCAATACTTTCTATTGGCAAAATTTCGGCCCTACTGAAAATATTACCAATACATTAACAATAAACTATGAACCAGAACTGACAGAGAAAACATTTGCTACAGGTAAATTTTCTAGTGAGTACTTACAGGACATTTTAAAGGAATATGAGCATGGTAGACAAGGAAAATTGTACAAGGTTAAATCGAAATATGATAATAAAGACTATGTTATCAAAATCGTCAAATTAAAGGGTAATTTATAAATAATATGAAAACAAGTTTACTAAATTAATATATGATAATAGTTGATTTATTTTGTTTTATATAGGAGAACATGATCTAAAATTAAAAATCCAATCAATTACAATCTGTTTGAATTTGAACCACGACTATTTTGTCAAATATATAACACACTGGGTTGAGTCAAATGACTGCAAACAGTACTCTCTTTACATTCAACAAGAATTGTGCTGGATATCATTGGATAATGTTATAACACAAATGATTGAATATTTTGAAGTTAAACCAAAACAATTATTCCCAACATTAGGTTATTATATAGCATCAGAATTATTAATAGAAACTTTGAACGCAATCAATTATCTACATAATCATAAGCTACCTATAATTCACCGAGATATAAAACCACAAAATATTTTAATTAAAGAGCATGCACAAGGCTTTGTTAAAATATCAGACTTTGGACTTGCAGTTTACCATGATCCTAAATCCCTATCCCATTCACAGGGTAGGGGCACTGAGAGGTATATGTCACCTGAGGTTAAAAGTGGGCGCCGGTATAGTCCCAGTGCTGATGTCTACAGCCTGGGTGTTGTTATTCAAGAAATGTTTAATTTCGATATAAATACTATTGGGTTAGTATATAAACTCATTTAGTACACCTTGATCAAAATTTTAATCATCGTTATTTTCGTTGTATTTAGGAAATTCAAAAACAATACCACATTATTTGATATTATTGAAGAGGTCAGCAGCGATTGCTTGAAAGGTATGGCCAGTCAACGACCCACTTGTCAACACATATTGGATAATAGCAACCAATGGGTCCTAAAGTATGAGGACGTAAAACAGCTTATTCCCAATGAAGACATAAATGTTACTTTTACTACAGACAAGTTTCTTGAGTATTATTTGCATAGTAAAAACAAATTAAACAAAATATGAGTAAGTAAGTACACAAGTGCTTTACCTTACACACAAATACAGATCATGTGTTATTATAAAGATTTTAAACTTAAGTAGCTCAATATCCGATCAGTTCAGAAAATTACCCTATTAATCATAATCGAGCTTAAATATTTTATGGTAGAACACTTGTGACCTCGGTGACTCATATATAAATGTGAGCTGGGTGGAATTATGCCGATTGTGGTGCCAGTAAGCAACATATTAAAAATAATCCATGCCATTGAGACGGAACATAAACATTATCCCAGCATAGAAATGGGTCGTGCACAAATTTATGGTGGGCTGGAAAAAAATCTAGTTAAATAACACAAAAGGTGGGGCATAATAAGGTCAACCTCCACGCTGGTGTGTCCTGGGTAATGCTAACTGACCTACCATTAAATTATATAAAATAATAAATATGTTAAATTTAATGTTTCAAATTTATTATTGGATATATACTAAGTGAACGACACATTTCAATGATGGTATAAAGTATATGTTCCGTTTTGCTTTAGTAACTACCATGCACACAAAATTAAAAACTATTTGATTACTGTAAGATAGTATTATTGAGTTATTGATTAGTTTATTATACAAATAAGTATAAAGAATTTGTCTGCCTTAGATATCAACTATCATAAAATAACATTTATTAATGCACAATGTACCAGGGACTTAATTTGAAACATGAGAAAAATCATGGTTTTGTTACAGTGCTTACCATTTTTCC
>CAJPVJ010002390.1:0-13220 GCA_905397405.1 Oppiella nova
TATTAATTTGGTTATATATTGTATTAATATAAACTTTTATATTAATTAATTAACATTGTACTTGTAACAATATTTTTATCAAAAAATATTAAGAATATAAATTAGTATAAAAGATTATAATGAATATCCCAATGTGTTGATTTCATATTCCCACTACAGATATATTAATTATCATTTATTATTGCAATTAAATTTAAACATTGTCTCATTGTGTGATTCACAGTTTAAATTTTATAAAAATATTTATATTGTTTTTCAATTTTAGCTTGCTTTTTAAATAATATGTAATTATGTAGTAATATAATGTCTGGTATGATAATATATTTATCAAGTACATTACCCAAATTGCCCAGATCATAGCATTGGGTGTACCATAAATAACTAAATCATTACCAAATACTTTTGTTGAATAACTAAAAAATACAATACAAAATGAAAGTACCATGAACAGTGGGATGGCATATTGGGAAAGGCGTAAAGTTTTGCCAGTAATTGACCACAATTTCAATACTAAATGTTTGTATAGTTTCCATAAAGTACTAATTCAAATAATTATAAAAAGTATATAAACTGATTTTAAATACATGTGCTTATAATCGGTGAAAATATGATGGTCAATTTTCTAACACACTATAAGTCTTAATAAATTCAAACTGTAATCATAACATAAATCATTTAATTCATTTTACAATAAGTGATAAAATAACTGTTTTAATAATGTTAATATTATAATTTTTATAATACAAATTAAATATATAATTATTAAATTATCAGTATCAGTTGTGTACGGAAATCAGGAATATATATTTTGATAATTATTATTTTGACTTATTTTGTAAAACTATTTAGTGATTGAATTTGTAAAATCTTGGAATTTGATTCATTAATATTTTATATGTTTTATTTGACTCGTAATTAACGGCCGATGTCGTGAATATGATAAACAAAAACATTGTCACAAATATTATCATACAATAGCCTATTAATAACATTATTAGTGCTCCAATTGGCTCAAATATGACCAAGTACAACATAAATATTATAAGTATACTTAGCATAGTCCAAACAATTAATAGCACTTTAGACCAATAGGTGGTGTTATAGTCATTGATCTCTAAATATATTTCATTCAATGAGCGCATCGTTTGCATCAAATATCTTATGTTATATTTATTATAATTTTTAAAATTATTAATTAATTGATTAATTAAAAATATTTTTAGTTTAAGGTATTTGCATAATAAATATAAATAAACCAACAACCACAAATTTATTTTCGCGGAATAATGACCATATAATGATAGGTGAATTGCGTTAGGCACACCAAATACCAAGGTTTCAAATAGTGTATAGTTTTTGACATATGGATATATACTTATCATAAATCCAAAAATTGCAGTTTTTGTGTAAATGACCTCGCACGTGTCAAACAATAATTTGGCATTCTTGGACAGTAATTTTATTGTTTTAGCATCGTATAAATTAATGTCACTCGGTGCACGTAACCCTGATAACACTTCAAATAAGGCCATTAATGAGCATGGTATATTGTTTTTATAGTTATATAAAAATTGTGTGTGCATCGCGAGCCAGATAATTCCATTAATTACAGAAGATACAGTTAATACTTTATTAACTTTTAGCAAGTACGATAAATCACCGAGCACAATAAATACACATCTATTTTCTATGTTTGTGTTCAAGGTGATAATATATTTTATAATTAATAGCCAAAAACAAAGTTGAATTGAATATGGATTATATAGCAATTTATTTTTTACTTGAAATGTTACATTAGTTGACATTTTTGTTAATAAACCAATTGAACTTAATTTTGTGCTTGCTGTTATTGAACGCAATTCAACAGGCAATATGTGTCAAGACTCTATCATAGTATAGCTCATTAAAATATTCAATCAATTTTAATATTTTTAATTTATATGTTAGTCAAATTAATACATTATTTATCAACAGGCTTAATCTTAATAAAGTTATGTCTATACTAATTTATATTCTTAATATTTTTTGATAAAAATATTGTTACAAGTACAATGTTAATTAATTAATATAAAAGTTTATATTAATACAATATATAACCAAATTAATATAAAAACAATATGTTCAAGGATAGTTAGATAATTACTGTATAATGAAATAGAATTAATTAAGAAATAAAAAACATTAGTATTAATACGAAGACATTATATTCTAAATGTTCAAGGATAGTTAAATAATTAGTGCATAAAAATATTATTAATAAACATTCTATAATTTATAATATTTAATATTATCATTATTCATTAATAGAAAATATACAGTTAATTATAATAATTAATTAATTACAGTATTAAATAAATGAATATGTATTTTAAGATAATTAGAAATTAATTATTTTGTTTATCATAACACTAAAACAAAATTATGTCAAACGGCCCCTGGTTGCACTATAAACACGTGTGTATATTTAACTGCATATTATATCATAATTAAATATAGTAAATAATAACAATTAACTCGCAACTTATGGATGTAGGCTAAAGTGATCAAGCCACAAGTATTTGACTTGACAATCAAGTATTTAAGATATTTGTTAAGTCTCAATGTAGAGAAATAATTAACATTATAGTTGTAACTTGCAAGTATTATAAATTCCTAGTTAAATTAATAAAATGTCTGTAAAATAATACAAAATTATACATTTACTTATAAAGATTATTTTATTAATAATTAGTTTATTCAAATTAAATCTATAACATGTTTAAGAAAAAGGTGCTTAATGCTAAAAAATATGTGCTAAATAAGGGCTTAAATCCTACACAATATATAGAATAGATTTAAAAGGGATTACTATAATTGACATTTTATATAAAATAATGCATTTAATACAGTATGTTAATTAGATATTAGAAAATTAGAAAATTGGACTGTTGTATTAATTAATAATTATAAAATCGCGACCTTTCACCATTAACCTTGCAACCATGCTTACTCAAAATAGCTTGCTCATGACAATCATTCAAATGTTCCAGCATGTTTTCTATTATCAGTGGTTCCAATACTATGTAATAAATATAAATTCAAATAAATAACTTGTTTAAAGTAAATAAATTATTACCTTTAACGAGGTTGCATTTAATCAAGTGTTCCGTTTTAATATTATTATTATTATTAAGTACTGGGTACCATTATAATATTTATAATTAAACTTAATAATATAATATACCTTTCAAATGAGATATTATATAATACTACTTATACGATTGACAATTTTACTTTATATTACACGACTTATAATAGGCATTTAGAAATAAAATTTAATACATAAATTGAACAAGTTGGTACTATTTTACTTTATATCATATTTATTAACAATTACATTTATTTATTAGTAATAGTAATATTAATCATTTAGATCCACCACCACCACCACCATTTACACCTACACCAAGTCCAGGTGCTACACAAACTCCACCATCACATGTTGTATTACGAGGGCATTCAAATCGGTTTCTGCATGCTAATATGATCTGGCTCATATACGTGATAACAATTACAAAAATCAATATGGCATGATACAATTTATTCATATTTGATTTTAAATTAGTTGTTAAAATTTTAAATATATTTTCTATACTTGACTAATAGCTAAATAAATTATGATTCACTACACAGTTACAAGTGATTATATATTAATCATTTAACAATAAAATGAATTTATATCATGAAAATATTTAATAATAATTATGAGATAACTATATTTGCTTTTATGTTGTACTAATGATTATACATTAAAAATTTATATTTAATACAGTATAAATTTTATTATTTGCATTTTATTATATTACTTTGCATTATATATTAAATTGTAATATAACAGGATATTTAAAATTTATAAATACATTTTATTAATAATAAGATACCCTTTATTTCGAAAATCTATTATAGGTTTAATAAAATATTATCAATATATTTAATATTTTTAATTTCTTGCTCATATAATTTAATTCACCACTGATCATTTACAAATTATTTAAATAAAAATCCTTTGCATAGATAATCATCATAAAACATTAAATTATTATTATTATAACCTATGTACAATCAAAATAAAGCCACATTTAATATACCTTTTGCATCAGATATTTAAATAATAAATAAATTACTACTATGGTGAACTAATATGATTATTGATAGTAACTTATTTTATAAATTCATGTAATTATATCAATTTAAACATTATAAGTGTTTTATTTATTTTAAATGAAATTCATTGATTAATCATCATTATATTATAAAAACATTACAAATTATAAATATCTAAATGTCTAGACCTGATCGTAGACTATAACATAAAACTTTCCATGTATATTTTTATTTATTAACTCATTTGTATTGTGCATAAATAAAATATTGGATTTACAAATAAATTTTAAATTGTATTCAAAAAAACTTTACCCAAGTTATTTTAATCAATAATTATTAGGTCGCGACTTTTCAACATAAGCTTTTGCAACCATGCTTATTCAAAATAGCTTGCTCAAGACGATTACTCAAATGTTCCAGCATGTTATCTATTATCATTGGTTCCAGGACTATTTAATAAATATAAATTAAAATCAAAAACTTTAATTAATAAATAAATTATTACCTTTCACAAGTTTGCGTTTAATCAAATGCTGCAAAATATCGTTGACTGTACCTAGATAATTTTTAGATTTGTAATCATGGACATCTACGGAGTCAAATTTAGCAGTTTCGGTAGCTATTAAATATGATAATTAATATTATAGTTACACTATTACATAATAATTACACGCTAGGTGTATTAAATAATGTTTGTGGAAATTATTTTTAAAAGCTCCTTGCTCATCTGACCAAAAACAGTATGGCTC
Organism: Oppiella nova; assembly: GCA_905397405.1. Lineage (NCBI taxonomy): Eukaryota > Metazoa > Arthropoda > Arachnida > Sarcoptiformes > Oppiidae > Oppiella > Oppiella nova. The sequence continues at coordinate 4,893 of CAJPVJ010002390.1, forward strand.
TGTGTTAGTCGGTACAATTATGAGTCCAAAAAATAAAACACTAAATACAATAGGAAATATAGCAATGTTCATTTTCAATAATTAATTAATAAATTGCCACAAATATTTAATTATACAGTTTATATTGTATATTAGATAAAAATGAATTACATTATATACAAAGTTTTATATAAACATATCTGTAGTGGGAATATGAAATCAACACATTGGGATATTCATTATAATCTTTTATACTACGTGCTATAGTCATAAAGCTTTAAAATGTTGCTTGTTTAGTCATACAAATATATGATTTAATGTTGAAAATAATACAGTATGTTTAACATTTTAAAGCTTTATGACTATAGCACGTAGTATAAAAGATTATAATGAANTTAATATATGTTTATATAAAACTTTGTATATAATGTAATTCATTTTTATCTAATATACAATATAAACTGTATAATTAAATATTTGTGGCAATTTATTAATTAATTATTGAAAATGAACATTGCTATATTTCCTATTGTATTTAGTGTTTTATTTTTTGGACTCATAATTGTACCGACTAACACAGAGCCATACTGTTTTTGGTCAGATGAGCAAGGAGCTTTTAAAAATAATTTCCACAAACATTATTTAATACACCTAGCGTGTAATTATTATGTAATAGTGTAACTATAATATTAATTATCATATTTAATAGCTACCGAAACTGCTAAATTTGACTCCGTAGATGTCCATGATTACAAATCTAAAAATTATCTAGGTACAGTCAACGATATTTTGCAGCATTTGATTAAACGCAAACTTGTGAAAGGTAATAATTTATTTATTAATTAAAGTTTTTGATTTTAATTTATATTTATTAAATAGTCCTGGAACCAATGATAATAGATAACATGCTGGAACATTTGAGTAATCGTCTTGAGCAAGCTATTTTGAATAAGCATGGTTGCAAAAGCTTATGTTGAAAAGTCGCGACCTAATAATTATTGATTAAAATAACTTGGGTAAAGTTTTTTTGAATACAATTTAAAATTTATTTGTAAATCCAATATTTTATTTATGCACAATACAAATGAGTTAATAAATAAAAATATACATGGAAAGTTTTATGTTATAGTCTACGATCAGGTCTAGACATTTAGATATTTATAATTTGTAATGTTTTTATAATATAATGATGATTAATCAATGAATTTCATTTAAAATAAATAAAACACTTATAATGTTTAAATTGATATAATTACATGAATTTATAAAATAAGTTACTATCAATAATCATATTAGTTCACCATAGTAGTAATTTATTTATTATTTAAATATCTGATGCAAAAGGTATATTAAATGTGGCTTTATTTTGATTGTACATAGGTTATAATAATAATAATTTAATGTTTTATGATGATTATCTATGCAAAGGATTTTTATTTAAATAATTTGTAAATGATCAGTGGTGAATTAAATTATATGAGCAAGAAATTAAAAATATTAAATATATTGATAATATTTTATTAAACCTATAATAGATTTTCGAAATAAAGGGTATCTTATTATTAATAAAATGTATTTATAAATTTTAAATATCCTGTTATATTACAATTTAATATATAATGCAAAGTAATATAATAAAATGCAAATAATAAAATTTATACTGTATTAAATATAAATTTTTAATGTATAATCATTAGTACAACATAAAAGCAAATATAGTTATCTCATAATTATTATTAAATATTTTCATGATATAAATTCATTTTATTGTTAAATGATTAATATATAATCACTTGTAACTGTGTAGTGAATCATAATTTATTTAGCTATTAGTCAAGTATAGAAAATATATTTAAAATTTTAACAACTAATTTAAAATCAAATATGAATAAATTGTATCATGCCATATTGATTTTTGTAATTGTTATCACGTATATGAGCCAGATCATATTAGCATGCAGAAACCGATTTGAATGCCCTCGTAATACAACATGTGATGGTGGAGTTTGTGTAGCACCTGGACTTGGTGTAGGTGTAAATGGTGGTGGTGGTGGTGGATCTAAATGATTAATATTACTATTACTAATAAATAAATGTAATTGTGAATAAATATATTATAAATTAAAATACTTCAAATAATCAACTTGTTGAATTTATTTATTAAATTTTATTTCTAAATACATATTAATTATTACATATTATATATTACACTGTAATATATCACTGAATTATTCAATCATTATAGTCTAAATTAAGACTAATTAATGTATGCATTTCATTATAAAATAAACGAAATCTTAATATTAAAATTAATACGGATGTTAAATAACAACGTGATAATGATACGTGATTTTGCAATTTCAGTATTCAACAGATACGATACTAAAAATAAAGCATAAAGTTTATATATACTGTAGTAACTATAATATAAGTCTTTTTAATAAATATTTAAAATACTGTATGAGTAAAATTATAAGATTAAAATTATAAACAATTTTTAAAAATTTGTTTCTCGAATGTTCATGTAAAAAGTATTTGAGATTATTAAATGCAATTAAATAGCACCACATCTATATAAAAACTTATAATAAAAGTATGAAATGTAGTATTTATACATAGGTTTATAATTAGGGCGCGTATTAAAATTTTTTAATGATCACATATTTTTAAAAGTATTTTTAGTTTTCACTCTAATGATAAAAATTTATTGATTATTTTATATTTATGTAGATATAAAATATATATAAGACGAATAAAATATATTTAATACGTTATAAATTCCGCACTATTGCCATATTAGATATATTAAAAATGGTGTTCATATTTTATATTTTCAAACAATGAACCGAGTTAATTTAACAGTTGTATGCTGTGTGGTAATGTTGGGACACTTAATTGTGCCCGTTAAAGTGGAGCCTTGTTTTTGGACAGGGTGCATTGAGTTCAACCATGCCACATGCCCACCCGATCACCGTTTGGTGACCAAGGAACATTGCCATGATGAATGGTGGCAAATGTTTTTAAATTATCAGCGAAAATACTGTTGCAAGAAATGCTAGTAATTAAGAACTCAATTATGAATTTAATTTACCCTGACATTTGAGATTATTCTTTTGAATATTATTTTATAGCAACATTTGTATCCAGAAATGTATCCTGTTGCGTGGTTCAATGAATTGTACGCAACATTATATTTAGTTATATTATACAACCATGAACAGTAAACCATAACATTGATTTGTGTCAATTATTTTAAATAATTATTTTATTTTATTTGTTATAGGAATGGAACAGATTGTACGCAAGTGACCTAGTAGAATTAACCGATAAATTTGTTTCAGAAAAATATGATTAGAGTAAGTTTATGTCAATGATAAACTACATTTTTAATATTTAATACGTTTAAAAATCATAGTTAATTGTAGTAAACTTTGTACGGTATAAATCTAATAATAAATATGTAACATTTAAACCGAGTCATCTAAAAAATAATAACCTATTCAAAACTTTATTATACAAATATTTAAAATATGTATCAATTAAAATCATGTGGCTTAAAATTAGTTTAGATAGTTTTGTTACAGTATCCATAAAATTAATATTTTAATTTTACCAATTTTAATTTGATATAGAAAATTATGAAAAATAATAAGTGTATTACTATAAATGATATTTTGAAATTAACATGATAACAAAGGTTAATATTCTATAACCAGTGACTTAATGGCTTTAATTATCAAATATTATACAGTAATAAAATTTTTAATATTATAATCATTGCTTTTTATTGTTTTGTTTATAATATTATTTCATTGAAAAAGTAATTGATTAGATTGTATTGTTTTATAATCTGTAATATGTCTAATAAAAATTTAATTTCATGAATTATACTACTGTTAGCATGAGTATTAAAAATATTATTACTTTCACGCAAATGATTTTTAATTTGTTGTATTTTACATGATGATAATCAATAATTATTATATTAATACTTTTAAATTGAAATAATCAAAGATCAAATAAATGATATTAAATTATAAACATATTGTTTATAATTTACATTTTATATATAATAATATCAATTATATTATAAAAGTTATAAACGGATGTTAACATAAAATATTTTATATAATATATAAAGCAGCATTATATAAATTGAATATTATTGATATTATATTACATATACAGTAGGTACCAGTATTGCAGTATGTCTGTTTTATGAAATAATGTTTCATAATTAATTAATAAGCTTAAAGTTTAATTAAAATAATTTTCTATTCATTCCAAACGCTATGAAAATATTTATATAATAATTGAGAACTAAATACAAGGACTGATTGCACATCCGTTTAGTCATTATCCAAATACCTATAAATATTATATAACAGTCTGTATCTAATAATCTATTCTCACTTCTCAATGATATGTTTACATAAAATATATTTCATAAATATTAAATACATAGCTATATTTTATTATCACGACAGCATTTAATTATTTGCAGCAATTTATTAAATACAAATTCTGACAAAATGAATCAATTAATTGTACTTGGTGGTGTATTGTTGGGACTTCTAATTGTTCCCGGTAGTATGGAGCCAGAGTGTTTTTGATTGGGTGCGTTGAGCTTAACCATGCTTATTGCTCCGATGATTATCGACAAATGATCAAGATGCATTGTGGTGATCAATGGTGACAAATTGTATTAAATTATCAGAGAAAGTACTGCTGCAAAAAATGTTATTAGCTTGCTGTACATTATTTATTTCACCTAGCATGTAATTATTATTTAATATTTGTTATTGAATTCTATAGCCAATGAAACTGGCAATTATGGCAATGAAACATGATAGATGACCGTGATTACGAGCCTAAAATGATCTAGGTTCAGTCAACGATATTATGGAACATTCGATTAAAAGCAACCTTGTGAAAGGTAATAATTTTTTTAAACATGTTAGTCATAAATTTCTATTTATTACATAGTATTTGAGCCAATAATAATAGAAAATATGCTGGAACATTTGAATGATCGTCTTGAACAAGCTATTTTGAGTAATCATGGTTGCGAAGCTAATGGTGAAAGGTCGCGATTTTATAATTATTAATTAATACAACACTAAAATTTTCAAATTTCCAAATGTTTAATATCTAATTAACATACTTTATAATTTTTAATTAATGCATTATTTTATATAAAATATCAATTATAGTAATCCCTCTTAAATCCATTATATATTGTGTAAGATTTAAGCCCTTACCTAGAACATATTTTTTTAGCATCAAGCATTTTTGTTAAAGATGTTACAGTTTTAATTTATATAAACTAATTATTAATAAAGTAATTTTATAATTAAATGTATAATTTTATAAACATTTTATTAATTTAACAAGGAATTTATAATACTTGCAAGTTACAACTATAATGTTAATTATTTTATCTACTTTGCCACTAAACAAATATCTCAAATACTTGATTGTCAAGTCAAATACTTGTGATTTGATCACTTTAGCTAGCATCAAAAAGTTGCGAGTTAATTGTTATTATTTACGATATTTAATTATGATATATTATGCAGTTAAACATACACACGTGTTTATAGTGCAACCAGGAGCCTGTTGACGTAATTTTGTTTTATTGTTATGATAAACAAAATAATTAATTTTTAATTATCTTAAGATACTTAAATTTACATATTCATTCATTTAATACTGTAATTACTTAATTATTATAATTAACTGTATATTTTCTATAAATAAATAATGATTATATGAAATATTATAAGTTATAGAATGTTTATTAATAATATTTTTAAGCACTAATTAATTAACTATCCTTGAACATTTAGAATATAATGTTTTCGTATTAATATTAATGTTTGTTATTTTTTAATTAATTTTGCTTAATTATACAATAATTATCTCATTATCCTTGAACATATAAAACAGTGTGTTAAACATAATGTAATAGCAGTATTTCATAGATAGACATTATCTTATTACACTTGTAAACTAATATTATACAATTTAAGGTTTATATTTAATTAAGCCTGTTTATTGTATTAATTTAGAAAAATATTAAGTTAAATTATTATACTTGATTTAACAGTTGAATAAGTTATACAATGATAGATTCTCGACACATATTGCCTGTTGAATTGCGTTCAACAACAGCAAGCACAAAACTATGCTCAATTGGTTTATTAACAAAAATGTCAACTAATGTAACATTTCATGCAAAAAATAAATTGCTTTATAATCCATATTTAATTCAACTTTGTTTTTGGCTATTAATTATAAAATATATTATCACCTTGAACACAAACATAGAAAATAGATACGTATTTATTGTGCTCGGTGATATATCGTACTTGCTCAGAGTTAATAAACTTTTTACAGTAAGTGAGGTAATTAACGGAATTACCTGGCTCGCGATGCACTTACAATTTTTATATAACTATAAAAACAATGTACCTTGCTCATTCATGGCCTTATTTGAAGTGTTATCAGGGTTACGCGCCCCGAGTGACATTAATTTATACGATGCTAAAACAATAAAATTACTATCCAAGAATGCCAAATTATTGTTTAACACGTGCGAGGTCATTTACACAAAAACTTACATTTTTGGATTTATTATAAATATATATCCATACGTCATAAACTATACATTATTTGAAACCTTGATATTTGGTGTGCCTAATGCAATTCACCTAGCATTTTATGGTCATTATTCCGCGACAATAAATTTGTGGTTGTTGGTTTATTTATATTTATTATGCAAATACCTTATACTCAAAATATTTTTAATTAACAATCAATTAATTAATATTTTTAAAAATCATAATAAATATAACACAAGATATTTGACACAAACAATGCGCTCATTGAATGAAATATATTTAGAGATCAATGACTATAACATCACCTATTGGTCCAAAGTGTTACTAATTGTATGGACAATGCTAAGTTTGCTTATAATATTCATTTTGTACGTGGTCATATTTGAGCCCATTGGAGCACTAATGATGTTTTTAATAGGCTATTGTATGACATTATACGGGACAATGTTTTTGTTTATCATATTTACGACATCGGCCGTCAATTACGAGTCAAATAAAACATATAAAATATTAATGAATCAAATTCCAAGATTTGAAAAATTCAATTACCATTAAATAATTTAACAAAATAAGTTACGATGACAATTATCAAAAATTTTATTATAAGCGCTGTATATATTTTTTGGTGTAAAAATCTACATTTATTTAATTTAGCATAAGTATTGATGTTCTACATTTAATTATAATTAAAAATTATATTTGCAAATAAAACTATGTGCAACTATAATATCAAATGTTAGACCTTGCCACGTGAAATAACAATCACCACAAATATTTTAATGTCAAATCATATATTTTTTATGATTTGGTTACTCTAACTCTCACCCAGAGTTATTAAATCAATTTAAATTATTAGCGATATTTATTATAATTTATTATGTACTAAATTAACACCATAAGCTTTATAGTGCAAACAGGAGCTTGTTTGAAATAATTTTATTTTTTAAAATTATTTGTAGAATATAATGACTTCGTATTAATATTAATATTTTTTATTAATTAATTAATATATTAAAACATTTAATTGTATTTTTGTCTGTTATGAGTCATAACAATGGAATTGTTTTTACTCACAATTTTCCCGGCTAACACGGATCTAGATTAACATCAGGTCTAGACATATAGATATTAATACTGTTTAATGCTATGATAATAATATAATTAATTCATGTAATTCAATAAATGTAAATAAAACACTTATAAAGTCTAATTTAGTGTTTAAAGGTAGTCAATAAAAAATTCAATGGAAGTTTGTTTATTATATCGCTTATTAGTTATAGAAAAATATATACTCTGGCTCATTTAAAGTTCATTATGAGGTAGCATTAAAAAAACAAGAAAATTCTGTTATTTTATATAATTTGCTGGACCCATAGTCAGCGCAAGGATTAATAATGTTAAAACGATACGGAGTTAGGGTATGGTAGAGGGGGTACTATATTTTAATAAAATCAAAAAATAATTAAAAATATATTGCATGCCTTCTCATATTTTAAATTAAATTTTTATATGAATAGCACAAAAAAATTTTATATTAACATTTACGTGTTTTTAAATTGTTTTATAAATTAATAAAATGCATAATTTTCTGGAATTTAGACTCTTAAAAAACCCCTAAAAGTTAAAATTAAAAAAATTTGTGTTATACATATTAGAATTTAATTGTGCTTATGATAGGCATAAAACATTTTTAAATATGTTATTTTATTTTTCAAACATATGGGAG
>CAJPVJ010002391.1:0-13217 GCA_905397405.1 Oppiella nova
AAAAGCAATTATGATTAATTTATATTTATGGATAATAAAACAATATATTTATGATTAATTATACCAAAACGTGTCATAAAAACATTAAATATTTATTGCAAATAAAAATACAAACTTTACATCTATAACTTTACAATAATGATTTTTATATTGTTTACAACCTGATAGTGAACTATAAATATTTATATATACTTAAAATTTATATTTAATAAGTGTAATCAATATAATTGTGGACATTATGTGAATGATAAGGAGAATTAAAACAATGTTTAAAAATAATATTATTGTAAAATATTTAACATTTTTTAAAAGACATTTTATATGATCAATGTATTCAATATATTACTGCACATTAAATAATTATAAATCGTATGAAAAACTTATTAATTTTAAAATCTCCAAAACTAATTGCAAAATAAAAATTTCAGGATTAATGGCTATTAGATAAACATATCATGAACATTTCATATGAAAGTATTTCATTTCATAAATAGCCATGATACATTCTTAAAACATTGACAAAATTAGCAAATAATTAACGCCAGAAATAAGCAAATATTGGGCGAACGCGTGACTATTCATAGGAAACAAATCATAGCAATAGTAACCGATTGCCGGTCCAGTGGACAGGCGTTCAATGAATACCATTACTTTCAGTCTATCGCTGTTTGATAGGACGGGTCTACGTGTCGACACGTATTGGAATAACAACGGGTATGGCTTGTGAGCAGCCGAATAGATCCAGGTGCTCATGACATTCATATAAACGAGAATAGATACACCCAAACAAAGTAGAGTACCCGCCGTAATTCTAAATGAAACATTAGTATCAGGGTGATGTAATACATACAATACTAACTCCATGGCAATTGTCGCCATATAATAGATAATGAAAGTGATTGAACGGAAAAAATGATTGAATCGTTTGGTCTGTATTTCCCAATAATGGTGTTCAACGATAGCCGCCATTAATAGCCGTTTGTTATCGTATTTAACACTCAATGCTATCTTACGACAGATCTCAAGGAATTTGAGTTTCAAATAATAACATGTCGTAAACCATATGAAGAATCCCAATGCGATTATCGCTACACCGGTTTTAGATGCCAGGTACACAATAATTGTAAACACAGTTATCATGATCATTTTCAAAAATGAAATATCATTCATAAATGCCATACAATTATTCGTAAATATCATACCCATAGAACTCAACAAAACACCATAATATATGACTGGAAAGCCATATCTACTGATCACACTCTCGTAATACACAAATTTATAATAAGCAAGACCAGTTAATGGATGCTTAGTTGAATGATATTTTAATTGCTCAAGAAATTCAAACAAATAAAGTACCTTTTTAATTTCATGGCGAGTGAATACAGTACCCACGACACATAAATTTATAAATATCCACATAATTGTTGTATAAATTAATTTCCTATTCTTAATGTGACTCCAATCGAGAAATAAGTCCAGAATCTTCGGATCCTTAGTAATCATTGTTATTATGAATCTCAATGCAACTAATATCATCGATACCCTGGTCATTATCACCACAAATAATCGCCATTTATTAGGCATACTTACGGCTGACACGTATTCATCCATATCTCTGCAAACCGTTGTATACGTGAGTCTCGCGACCCTCTCGTATCGCTTCACTATTGCACACATATTGTTGTCATAGGTTTCGTGTTTACTCGGTCTCCCTGTCCTACCAGCACTCCATTTCTCGACCACAAAACTAATCAATGTATGCGTTAGGAAAAGTGTACAATCAAATTTTAAAAACTATTAACTATTAATTTGGTAAAATATGGAATAAGGAACTAGACTATAGTGTATGTATTGATTAGTATTTTGGTATCATTAATACAGTAAATGCTTAGTATAAATATCTTATTCTTGATTTAATACGGTATTACATTTGACATAATAAATAGTGAGAAATATTGATAATTAGTAATAATTTATTACATACAGTTTAATGTCATTTTGTCCTCTTGATCTCCCTGTCCTCCCTGCCCTGCTTTCACAGCCGAAAAAATGTATTAATTCATGCATTTCTTATATGCGATTAAAATTATTTTTAAACAAATTATCATGTACTCACTTGTACATTTGAAAACGTTATTAATTTAGTACTTTTAGTTATAAATCAACCATGGACATATAAAACAATTTAAGTTTGCCATGAATTGTGACAAATCAACAGTATTTAGGTTTTATGAACAACGAGTCTATTATATGTTGAAGATATGCTACATAATGATTGCAGTTTATTGATCAAGGTGAGTACACATAACACTGATTGCAGTATATCGATTTTTATTTGCAATCAATCAATACTTTGTATCATTTATTTGTAATTGACTTTTGAAATATGAATGGCAATAAATTATAAATGATGTTATAACGTGTTTTGATATAATTAATGACATATAAATTGTCCTATATATAGTATATAATAATTAATCATTATCTACTTTTATAGTTTTTTACATAATATTAGATTTATGAGCTTTTATTGCAAAACTCATGACCTAGTTATTCAAATTAATAGTAAACAATATTATAAACTTGTGTACAATAGTATAAATATAATACATGATAATACTGTATATTTAACTATAAATTTTTATATACTTATATTATAAAAATCTAATACAAGGTAAAAGCAATTATGATTAATTTATATTTATGGTCAATAAGACAATATATTTACGATTAATTATACCAACATGTGTCATAAAAATATTAAATATTTATTGCAAATAAAAATAAAAGCTTTTCATCTATACTATAGCTTTACAATAATGATTTTCATATTGTTTCAAACATATGACTGTATGTATGACTACAGTTTAAACATTTATAACAGTTTATAAACATTTTTGTTAAATTTTAAAAATCAATAACATTATAAAAGGTTCATTTGGATGGCAAACAGAATGGTGGAATTTTACAAATCGCAATAAAAGCGATCAAGATGCAGTTATATAAATATTTAGTCAGTTTAGAGTAAATTATGAAAATTGTAGTAAAATCCTTATGTAATTTAAATGAGAAATGTTGGAAAAATTTTGAAATTAAATTACAACTTTATCCCGATAAATATAAAAGCGTCGCCAAAATACTATAAACTCGGTTAATTCATTTTAAAAATACTAAATTGGGAACATCGAGGCACGAACCTAAATTGAGTGGTTATGATTGCCATAAATAGTTAGCCAGTAACCTAATTAACATCTTGAATTGATTAAACTTTGCGAATAAAGTGAATTAGGTAGTTAAATTCACATTCAACCATCGCTGACATCCTCATTTGGTAATTGAAATAACATAAGCTTTGTCAACAGGACATTAGTAATTACAAATTAATAATAACCATGTCCAAATAATGAATAATGAATATAGTTATATTTTAATTGATGTAGGGATATTAGCAAGTAAAATTGTTTGATTAGCTCGTGATTACCTGAAATGATTGCCATAAATAGCCAGCTAACAAGCATAAATGCGCATGCTAACTATATGAGTTGCTTATTTTTAATGTGACCCAAGCTAGTAATTATTCCAGAACCATTTGATTTTAGCGGGTATGTGACTAAAGCGGGTATAATCACCGCTAAAATGGACGCCGTGTATAAGGCGTACGTACGCTCGACACGTATTCATCGAAATCCTGACATACCGTCCCATATGTAAGTCTAGCGAACTTCTCGATTTTCATTACTATTGTTTTCATCGTACTGTCCATTAGACTGGGTTTACGTATAGTTCATATTTTTCTGGTTTTAATTTTTAAAAAATTGGTATTTAAAAATGATTTTAATGATAATATATAGCAAATAAACAAAATACAGTAATATAACGCGTTTTACGTCGTGCGGGAAATCTATATGTTATAAATTAAATATTATATAAATATTTATAATATAAAGTCTATTATACTGGTATACAGTAGATGTATTTGCATTGATTTAGACAAACACCTTACGAAATACATTATAATATAGTTGTATTTAAGTTTAATACAGTATGTTAGTATTTATCGATCCGATATATGTTATATGTAAACTGAACCTATATTTAAATGTGTAAACGCATAATGTCCTAAAAATAAGTGGTCATATTATGAAACAATTTACTTAAAATGTAATCAGGGTAATGGTTTTCACGAAGGTTTAATATGAAAGTACTTAATTTCATAAAGAGCCATGATACATTCTTAAAACATTGACACAATTAACAAATAATTAGCGCCAGAAATGACCAAATATTGGGCGAACTCATGACTATTCATAGGAAACAAATCATAGCAATAGTATCCGATTGCCGGTCCAGTGGACAGGCGCTCAATAAATGTCATTACTTTCAGTCTATCCCTCATTGATAGCACGGTTCTAAGTGTCGACACGTATCTCAATAACAACGGGTATGGCCTACGAGCAGCCGTATAGATCCAGGTGCTCATGACATTTGTATAAACCATAACGGATGCACCCAAACAAAGTACAATAACCGCGAGTAATCTAAATGAAACACTTGAATCGGGGTGATGTGATACATACAATACAAACTCAAAGGCAATAGTCGTCATATAATACAAAATAAAAATTACTACACGGAAATAATGATTGAATCGTTTGGTCTGTATTTCCCAATAATGGTGTTCAACGATAGCCGCCATTAATAGCCGTTTGTTATCGTATTTAACACTCAATGCTATCTTACGGCAGATCTCCAGAAATTTGAGTTTTAGATAATAACATGTCGTAAACCATACGGTAAATCCTATTACAACTAGACCTACGCTTGCTTTTACCGTTACGTATACATTAAGTGTCAGCAAAGATATCATGATCATTTTCAAAAATGAAATATCATTTACAAATACCATACAATCGTTCACAAATATTACACCAAGCACAGTTAACAATAAACCATAATGTATGATTGGAAAACCATATCTACATAACTCTACCTCATAATGTATGAATTTATTGTAATCAAGGCCAGTTAATGGACGTTTAATTGAATGATTCTTTAATTGAGCAAGAAATTCAAAAAAGTAGATTACCTTGTTCAATTCTTGCTGGGTAGTTATAATACCCACGGCAAATAAATTTACACACATCCACGCAATTGATGTATAAATTAATTTCTTATTCTTAATGTGTGTCCAATCGAGCAATAAGTCCAGAATTTTGGGATCAGTACTAATCGCTATTATTATGAATCTAAACGCCATTAATATCATCAATACCCTGGTCATTATCACCACAAATATTCGCCATTTATGAGGTTGACGTACACCCGATACGTATTCAACGTATTCATCCATATCTCTGGAAACCATACAATATGTGAGTCTCGCAAACCTCTCGTATCGCTTCACTATTGCATACATTTTAGTGTTCAATAATTTGAACATTTTATGCCTCCCTGTCCACTTAGACCCCATTTCCCTAACGTTAGGTGTATTTACATTAAACATTATTTAAAACTTTAAACAATGTTTATTTAAACTAATAAATGCTTAAGCAAATATACTCTACATTATACTATGCTGAAATACTACAAATATAATACTATACTATACTGTTACATGAATGACATTGATATCGATTTTTATTTATAACAATAATACATTTAATGAACATTTATTAATATATTCTTTGTAGTAAATAAGAAAATAATATATTTTGTATCAAAATATCATTATCAATGTCAATCAAAGTGATTTTATTTTCTTCATCTAAAATTACTACACATTATTTTGTCAATAATATTATTTATTTAATTTGAAATACTTAATATTTAGATTGCAAAACACAAATAAGCTAAAATAATATCACTAATTTTTTTTACTTTAAACTAATGTCGTAATTAATATATATATATTATACATTTAGCGCCAGCGGTGTATAAGTATTGATATCTTTTTCACATTTTCATATTACTATTCAATATCTATAATTAGATTTTTAAAACACTTAAGCATGATAAAACTTACACAAAATAAGTCTCAAGTGAATGTATATTTTTAATTTACAACAATTATGATACTGGAAAAATAAATATGAATATGAAAGTTTAGCTAGTTTGAACCACTATTTATCTATTAGTATCAGCGATTGAATTTAATTATTTAAATACATTGAGTTCCCTATGCCACCTGTCCTCCCAGTAAATACATTTCTTTTAAGCCAATTATTTATAACAAATGATATCAAAGGACTATCAATTTATTATTAGATTTCATACAACAAACAATTAACAATTATATTAATTACATTACTTTTGAACTAATAATAATTATTATTACATAAGATAAATATACATTTATTATAAAATTAACGAATTGAATTAATTAAATTTTTGTTAGACACAAAATAAATTTATTTGTTAATCTGTGTTTAAATGATTCAATACTATAATACTGTACTTTTGTTTATAAAATCCACTGACAAATGAGAATCAATTTGAGATGTAATGTAATGTACAGTGAATTTCTGTAATTCTGTAAAAATAGGTTGATTCACATTTAGATATTCATTGACTACTTGTTAATATTAAAGAAAACTTATCATTACTACGAATGAGACTAAAGCTTTGTATTTATGTGTAATTGAAGTTAATGTTCATTTCGGAAATTATTTATTTTATTTACTACTCTTTAGTTTTATAAAATGCATTTATTACTGATAGTCTTTACTTACATTTGGTTACTTACTTATAAGGTGTGAATTCTTGAATTATTAATAAATTTTATTTTTGGTTAATTTCATTTTAATTGAATGATATTTAAGTGATAATCCGCGCAATGGTTGGTTACGAATGCAATATATTTGTGAACCTCAACGCACTTCGAGAGAAAGGTCTGGCTATCGATGAACTCAAATGTGGGATATGTCTGAGTATAATGAACAGGGCTGTTACCACAATATGCGGTCACACCTACTGTTACAGTTGTCTCACTGAATGGCTGACCAGAGATCATAATACTTGTCCACAATGTCAACACAAGTTGATAAAATATTTCTACCCAAAACCTGAAAGTAATAATGTGGTGATCATTGGCAGCTATATCTGTCACAAGAATCTAATGGCAAACAATATTATCTCTAAATTGCGGATCAAATGCAAGTTTGCATTCAATGGGTGTCCGGATGTGATACCATTGGAACAGTTGGAGACGCATCTCAAGACATGTGGTCACCAGATATGCAAAACCTGTGGCTATTTAAATGCCTCTGAAGACCACAATTGTATGGTTGTATTGAAGGCAAAGAACAATGAATTGAAACACAAATTAAACAAATTAAAGGATAGCTACGAATTGATGGCATTGAATGAGTCCATAGATAAGAATTTATATAATAGATTGAAAGACAGAATGAATTCTCAGACTAAAGTGTTGGACGAATGCCGGCGCCGGGAGTCTGAGTTGGAAATGAAGTGCAAAAGACTTGAGAAGCGATTGAAAGAATCGGACAAAAAGTTTAAGGAGTTGTCGAGCCGTCGGAGGCAGTCGTTGTTGACTGTCGTCGAGTGTAGAGACCGTCCAAACAAATCAATTTAACACTTATTTTATTTGATTACATATAGAGCTTAGACGCACAGATATGGTTTCCAGAAACCAACTAGTGATGTATGCATTTGACATTTAAGCAGAGTATACACAACACTAGTATTTTAAAGTTTATAGACTACATTAAAGATGAAAGTAGCATTTAGTTAAATACCTATGAATATTACTTAGTTTTTCATATATGACTATTTCTCAAATATTTTTATTGTATGTTTAAAAATTTCTTACGCGTTAGTATTTTAATCATTAATTATTTTGCTGTTTAATAAATAATGTTTTCATTACAAATTTTAGTCACATTTCAATTAGAAAATTCTAGTGTTTTGAATAGTTAAAATTTTAATATTATTATTAAACACTAATTTGGAGATTTTAAAATTTTGGACGTCTATGCTCTACATCATTAACATTATTGCCAAAGTATAAATCAGCAATATCAAAATATACATTATAAATATATGCCTATATGATTGTAGCCAATATCAAGGTAGGTGTACCACAATTTTCTAGTAACAGTGGTATTTTGTTTTCTAAATAATCATTTTGCTTTGCATTTTTAAAATAATCTTGATTGTATGCATGAGTTTAATTTTAAATTAAATTATTTTTCAATATCAACAATGATAATAAATTATGAAATGCACAAGTTTATAAAATGGTGTACTAAGATATTAAAAACCTTCTTAATAAAATATTATCAAGCTAGATTGCTTGATAAATGTAATCGGTAATTTTGGTGCGAGAATTTTAATTTTTTAATTTTAAAATTATTTTACAATTTAATTAGAAATACAGTGTCATTATTTTTAAAGCTTGATCATTTACTAAAACATTTATTTATTTATTCATATAAATAATATATTTATCACTGCTAAATTCTTAGTGTAATACAATTGAAATCTATTGAACACTTGTGCAAAAGCACTGAACCGACTGTCTGTTCGGGAACGGTAGCCAACTTCAGATACGTGGCAACCACATCACCCCCACCTCCCTGACCAAGACCGCTTTGACAGTGCAGACTAATCGTGTATTTCGTATGACTGATAGGCTATTTAAGTCGTTGACGTATGCGTTGAATAGCGTCGTAATGGGCGACGGGTGGACCGACTGTCCACTACTACTCCGAAATTGTAATGATTTTTGATCGCGATTTATGTTTTCTATTCATATCATTAAATATATGTTGTCGATGTTTAGCCAAATGTGATTGTCTTTGTATTTGTCCAACATTTATATATAAATTATTACTAGTAGTTGTACTTGTGCAATTTAAATTATTCTTGAAAATAATTTTAGATTTAAATTTCACAAACATTTGTCGTATAGTCTGAGTGCCGGCTATGATAGAGAAGCCAAACCATAGGCTTATAATACTCGCCGTTAGACTCAAGTACTCTTCGATAGAAATTTTTAACGATACCTCGTATACGATAATAGGCTCCGGTATTCGAAATAAAGCAAGCTGATAATAACCTTTATAAGGAGGTTCGTAATTACGGACTATTTCTTTGTAAAAATTGATATAATATTTAATACATTCCACACCAGAATTACATTGTTCATCACATTCGTCATCATCAACATGTCCAAAATATAAATCAGCAATATCAAAATATATACCTGAATAATTATAGCCTATATCAAGGAAGTGGTACCACGATTTTTTAGTGGAAGTATTATTTTGTTTTTTGAATAAACATGTTGCTAAGCATTTTGCATCCTTTATAAGGAGGTTCGTAATTACGGACTATTTCTTTGTAAAAATTGATATAATATTTAATACATTCCACACCAGAATTACATTGTTCATCACATTCGTCATCATCAACATGTCCAAAATATAAATATTACAATACAAGCATACTAACATATAAATCAAAATATCAAAATATATACCTGAATAATTATAGCCTATATCAAGGAAGTGGTACCACGATTTTTTAGTGGAAGTATTATTTTGTTTTTTGAATAAACATGTTGCTAAGCATTTTGCATATGATCTAGATTGTATGCACGAATTTTGTATTAAATTATTCTTCATTATGGCTATTTTATAATTAAGCCAGACAGTTTTATCATGCTCCAAACTTATGCCTTCAAAAAAGTTGAATTTGTGATTAAAAAACGGTTGCTTGTACCAATGTCTATATATCTGAACATAATGGTTCATTGTACCATTAGCTTCCTTGAAGTATAAGTCCTTGATATATAACGTGATAATATCTAGAGCATTAGCACTTTCATTAACCAACATTGGGTATAGTGTCAAGCAGGAATATTTCAAACTTATCGACTTAACAAACGGACGATTATTTAGACAATCATGGTTTTTAATATCACCTCCTGATATACACAACACAATTTCATCAATGCCATACATGGATTTAATTTGCTCATTAATTGATATATTATTAAATAAATCAAGGTCCGGATTAAATTTATCATTGCTGTTAGAATATTTTTCACGTAAGTGCTTTTTGATAAGATAGGTCTTTTGAAAGCATATGGTAAACGCGGGCTGAGTTAGCTCGTTGTCGCTGGACTCGAACCGCACATTAGTAGTGGTTTGGTATCCGAAGTATAGTTCACTTATTTTATACGTTTGATACATACATCCCATCAAACATAACACATACGACACCACAGTATACAAGATTCTCAATGATAACTGTATAAACCTCATAATTATTAGTAAATTAGTAATTCAAATATTTAAGAAAAGTTACCATTTTTGAATTTAATACCCTGAGTGACAATCATAAATGAAATAATTTACGATTATAATATTGAATATATATTATTGCATTAATGATGTTTTGGGCGTTATGTATAAATAATTCATTATTAAGACAGTATTAATTAATATAATAAAATATTGTCGATAAATTAATTAGCCATAACATTATATTTATATTTTGGGCGTTTAATAAAAATGTATTATTATTATTAGGCAAAATTTAAATTAATCATAATATACGTAAATAAAATTTATTTATAGCAGCATTTGAAATTTATATTTTCTAATAAAATAACATAAATTAAATTAAAACATAAATAAAACATTTGTTAAATTAATTAAATTTATAATTAAATTATTGATATAATGTTGAGTCTGAGCTCATGGTAGTGGTGCTGAAGGGGACGGTATGTATTGACTGCCATCACAAACAGTTGTCATACAATTATAACCCATTGAGCACTCGTGCAAAGGCACTGAACAGGATGTTTGTTTCGGAACCATAGCCAACTTGCCATACGTGACCACCACATGACACCCACCTCCCTGTCCGGTCTGTCTCCGCAGACTATTAGTGTTGTTTTGAATGGACTGATAGGCTATGGAGTCGTTGGCATATGTGTTGAATAGTGTAGTGATGGGGAACGGGTGGGCCGACTGTCCACTACTAATGCGATGTTGTGATGATGTTTGAGCGAAAATTATGTTTACTATTTAATTAGTACTATATAAATTAGTAATTACAATATTTAAGAAAATTTACCTTTTTAAACTTAATATCCTGAATGACAATCCCAATTGAAATAACTTATTTAATATAAATTTATAACATTACATTAATGTTTTTGGCGTTTTGTATAAATGATTTATTATTATTAGTAAATTAATAACAAATATGAAATCGATAATTAATTTTCGTATTTATACACAGTATAATACACTGTACACAGTATACACCGTATTAGCAGGTTGATTTTAACATTTTACTTAAATTAGTGTAAATGCAAATATTAATACTTTTATATTAGTATACTATTTTTTAAAATTCATACTCTCAAAACAATTTCATTAAAAATGATAGATTTTAATATTATAATGTTGCCGTAATTATTACAAACAATTTTTAGTTGCAAAAACATAATTGTAAATAATTATTTTATTTAGTTAATATTAAAGTTAAAAGTTGTTTTATAATTATATTAATTAACTTTATTTATAATGTCAAAATAATTTTCCTAAAAATCTTATGATGAATATAATCTAATGTTTAGTTCTAGTAGCCTTAGTTATATAATTAGTAGGAATTTTTTATACAAAAACATTTGTAAATAATTGAGAAAATTAATTTAATTAAATATTATTACTTTAATTATATAGTGTATAACAATTATTTTAATAAATTAATAGAAATTACAATTTATTGATTTTTACGATCAATTAAACACTAAATTTGTCTAAAATTAACGGTTAGTAATATAAATTATAATAATTTACTATAATAATATAATAATAGTATATAACATGCATTAATATAGCGTTGTAAAGCATAGAAATTATTTATCATTTAATACAACACTAGTATTTTTAATCCTTAATGAATAATTTACCATAATACAAATGTTGTTTATTTTATTCATGAATATTTTGATTAATCATTGATATTTTGAATTAAATATTAGAAATTATTAGTTTTTAATATAAATAAATCTGAACACATTAATAGTTAAATGTATATTTTTGTGTGATTAATAAAATAATAGCTTATAATTTCAAAGTCACTAATTTTAACATTAAAAGTTTATATTACTAGTGTTGTGTACTTTTAATAAAATTATAGATTTAATACATCACTATTTTTAAGATTTTAAAAGTTTTGTTAATGCGTGGTGTATAGCATACTATTGTATAATTGATAACTTTTCAGACGTACAAATCAAATTCATATTTCACAATCAAATTTAGGTGGGTGAATAATGTGATTTTACATACAGTCGCAAAAATGTATATTATTTTTGATTTTGTTTTCTTATAAATTAATTTTTATAATGGAAAATATTTCTAGCTTAAATTTGTGTTATATTTTTGACCATGTTCATTGTTTTCGAGTAACTTAATAAATCAATATTTTAAAGCAAAATTTTACATCAATTTCTACGATAAGAAACTGTAATTTTATTTATAAAATAATATTTACTTTGGTTTCTTGGTTTAACCTTTATATTTATTAATTATTTATTTACTTTTATATAAATCTTAAACATATATTTTTCGTATTTAATAAATATTAAATAAATAAACTTCCTTGTTATTTAATAATTTAACATTTATTTTAAGATACAGTACAACATGAGTATATAAATTAAAATATTTATTATTAAATACACTCATATAAGTCTAAATTATATTAATATACAAAGGTAAATTTACTGTAAATATTAATAAAATACGGGTGCTATTTATTTAAATATATAATTTATATATTAAGTAATATAGCATAAAAATTAACTAGTATTTTTTAATATATCTTTCGCAATTTGCAAATAACTTATTAATGATTACATTAGCTAGACACTTTAGAAATATTTATGTAAATTTTATTACATTAAATATTATCTAACATAAAGTTTATCAGACATAAAGTAGTAATACATAGTTTTTTCAACATGTATGTAATAACAATAGTTTTTAAAATGTATATAATAATTTATTGACTACTTAATAATATTTTCACTTTTTAATAGAAAATATGTGTCTGTCAGTAAGAAACGGTTTTGTTTTTTAACATTAGGACTGTAATTCATAACTTTTGTATAAAACTTCATTGCATATGTTGTGAAAATGTTCATGTATTATGAGTCACAGTCCTAATGTGAA
>CAJPVJ010002392.1:0-13214 GCA_905397405.1 Oppiella nova
CCGACGGTCGAGCAGTTCGTCGAAGTGTTTGAGGAGAACTTCAACCGATTCTATACCGCAAACAGAGCTCCCTTTCCGCTGTTCCTGAGGGACGCCTGGCTCTCACACACCGAGAACCGAAGGACAGCATTGCTTCAGTTCATCGATAGCCTGACCGCCAAAAAGGACGTCTACTTCGTATCCATTAGCGAACTGATCGATTGGATGGGAAGGGGATCAGAGGCAACACTTCTCAAGAATTATAAGCAAACTTCATGTGTGAAACATCCGATTGAGGACAAGTGCGGCAAAACTGATTTAGTGGTCCCTAAAGGCAACTGTCAGTACAAACACATCGATGTGCTCAAGGGTTTGGACAAACTGGTGGTCATCTGCAACGACGTCCAGTGCCCGCACGACTACCCCTGGCTTCACGACGAGTACAACCAAACCATTACTCTTTGAATGAATTAATAAAATCATTGCTTTTATAGTTAACAGTGTCAATTTAAAGTAATAAATGTACAATAACTTAAAAGTATAGATATGACTACATGTTTCTAATATGGAAATTCTCATTGGAAACTCCAAGGTCTATTTCAATAGGTAGTAATTTATAATAAGTAGGATAGTAAGTAATAATTTATCACCAATTACAATTACAACTAAAATTGTTGATTAATGATAAGTAGCCTAAAAATAAACATTTTAAAAATATAACTAAAATGATAATTAAATGAATCATGTTAATAAATTAATTGATATCCAAATTGATTGAAAGTTTTCAATGAGAGAAAAGTGAATTGAAAAGTATAGCTGTAATGATGTAATGGCTGTGCAATAGGTGGCAGTGAGTGCCATATTTCGCACTTTGGGTGACTGTCAGTGTATGACATGGAATGTAAACAGTGAGTCAATTGTCAACACTATTCGCCACTAATTGTCGCCAACATTGACGCAGATTTACAGCCAAACATGACTCCAACCATTGGATCCATGGACTGATTGTCTGGACATGTGTGCCACCAATCACGAGTAAATGTCCACTCAATCCGAGCGTACACTCAATCGTGTGCACGACTGGCATACAGGTGTTAATCTAACCTTATGACCACACGTACCAAACAATTAGTGCAATACTCTACGCGTCTCACAGCTAACTGTCCGAATATTTATTTAGCATAGCACCCAGCATAGTTTATTTTGTAACATATATACACTGTATATATATATATATATATATATACGACTAGATTTCTATATTTTGTCATAACATTGATTACAAAGTTTGTTAATTTGTGTGAATAATGTGTGTATCAGTGAATGGATTGACTAATTGGCGATTCAATGCATTACTCATAGAGTTATTGTTTATATTATTTATTTGTCATTCAATTGAGTGTTTGTCTGACGACGAGAGGATCCGATTGAGGTATGCGTGCAGTGAATGAGCCATTGATGCCATCATATGGTGGACTAAACCAAGTGTTGTCTGTTTCAGAGATGAGGCCAAAGAGATGTTTAGTCACGCGTACGACTCGTATATGACGTACGCCTTCCCGGCCGACGAGTTGATGCCCCTCTCCTGTAAGGGTCGGTACCGACACTCAGAGCCCAATAGGGGTGATGTGGACGACGCGTTGGGCAACTTCTCGCTGACTCTCGTCGATACGCTGGACTCGCTTGTGGTGAGAGATCCCACCCATGATTGCCTCCTAATGTGTTATCTAATGTGTTATCTTATGTCTGATTATCCCTTCCGTGCGCCAGATATTCGGCAATTACAGTGAGTTCGAGAAGTCTGTGGCGCGTGTCGTACGGCACGTGCACTTCGACACCGATGTGGTGGTGTCGGTGTTCGAGACCAACATCCGGATGGTGGGCGGCCTCATCAGCGCTCACATACTCGCCCACTATTTGCAAGAGAAGTACAGTCTTATGCTGTGGTATTCGAGTCAACTGCTGGAGATGGCCAAAGACCTGGGCTATCGGCTATTGCCTGCGTTTAATACAACCACTGGAATACCTCATCCCAGAGTAATCATTGAGCAAACCGTCACCCATTCGGTGCCATTCACTGACACTCTATTGTCGTTTAGATTAATCTCAGACATGGTCTCAAATCCTCAAACCTGGGCTCCGCTCGCGAGACCTGTACCTCATGTGCCGGGACTATGATCTTAGAGTTCGCCGCCTTAAGCAGACTTACAGGCGATCCTGTATTTGAGGTTTGCTTCGCGAGTCATAAGCGACAATATTTGGCTATATTTTGCATACTTTATAATCGTTTAGATAAAAGCCCGAATCTTAGAGTTCGCCGCCTTAAGCAGACTTACAGGCGATCCTGTATTTGAGGTTTGCTTCGCGAGTCATAAGCTGACAATATTTGGCTATATTTTGCATACTTTATAATCGTTTAGATAAAAGCCCGCAAAGCCATGGATTATCTGTGGGCACAGAGGCACCGACAGTCCGACTTAGTGGGGAATGTCATAAATATTCATACGGGAGACTGGATTAGACGAGAGTCGGGTGTTGGCGCTGGGATTGACTCGTATTACGAGTACTGTCTGAAGGCATACATACTATTAGGCGATGAGAGCTATTTGGAGCGCTTTAATCGTCATTACGCGGGTGTCATGAAGTATGTAAGTCAGGGCCCACTGCTGGTCGACGTAATGATGCACAGACCCCACAGTCCGGCCAAGAATTTCATGGACTCTCTGCTCGCCTTCTGGCCCGGCCTTCAAGTACTTAAAGGGGACTTAAAGCCCGCCATTGAGACTCACGAAATGCTGTATCAAGTGACGCAAAAACACGGTTTCCTTCCCGAAGCGTTCACCACAGACTTCAACGTCCATTGGGCTCATCACCCGTTGAGGCCTGAGTTCTTGGAGAGCACTTACTTCCTGTACAAAGCGACCGGTGATCCCCACTATCTAGAAGTGGGCAAAACAGTGCTCACAAGTCTGCAAGAGTTGGCACGAGTCGAGTGCGGCTTCGCGTCCGTCAAAGACGTGCGAACCGGTGGTCACGAAGACCGCATGGATTCGTTCGTTTTGGCCGAAACTCTTAAATATCTTTACTTATTGTTCGCTCGAAAAGAAGACATCGATTTAGATTTGGATGAATTCGTGTTCACCACTGAAGCACATCTGTTGCCCCTGTGGTTGGCCAACACCAACATCACGGGCGGCAAAACTACTCACAAACTAAGGGCACAGACATTACTCTCGTATAGCGATGAGAGGTATGTCCGCGAATGTCCTAATACTCGGCTATTACTCGGCAAACATCACGGACTCAACTATGGGAACAGTATTCGCACAAACATGAAAGACTTTGTGGTGAAGTCGAGTCAGTCGTCCAATTATAAGCAGCCGATGCGCTCGAAAGGATCGCGATTTGCAAAACTCAAAGCGTCTGAGTTCTCGGCCACTAATCGCGAGCACTTAGAAATCGTCAAACAGATGGGCATTACTGTCGTCGTATTGGCCGACGGAAGGGTCCAATTGGTGCACAACAGCGTCGCCGCCGCCACCACTGAGGACGCCGAAGAAGGCACTCAATTCATGCAAGAGATGATCGCTTTATCCAAACAACAGATGATTCAAAGCGAACAGAAGTTGAGATCCATTTCGTTCGCATTACCGAAGAGTGGTTCCAGTGATCTCATGGTGCGAATGGTGTTGAGTGCGGGTCCGGCGCAGTTCGGACTCGACTTGTCCAACATCGACGAGTCCATCGACGGCAATGTCGTGCTGTCCGAGCCGTTGAATGCGTGCAAATGGCCGCTCAGGAATGGCCTGAGAATTAGCGGCAAGATTGTGGTGGTAGAGCGCGGCGACTGTATGTTTGTGGACAAAGCCAGACACGTCCAGAGGGCCGGAGGTATTGGTGTGATAGTCGTGGATAATGTGCTGAACACGAGCTCCAAGTCGTCGCCTATGTTCGCGATGTCCGGCGACGGACACGACGACGTCGACATTCCGGTGCTCTTCCTATACTGGGAAGACGGACACACACTGAGACACGCCATCGCACAGCACCCGCACCTCATCCTATCATTAAGTGTACAAAACTCTAACATCACTGAAACGCATAGTATTGTCGACGATAGTGATACAGACATCGATCTCGTCAACAGTGAGTCCGATAGTGATAGCAATAGTGGTAATAGTGGTCACACCGACAATGGTGTCAAAGGTGTGGCACATGTGGTCGATGTGACCGACGATGTGTTGGGTTCTGCCGAAGCCATAGACATCGATAAAGTGCTGAATGTGTTGAACGCAGACATATCTGACAAATACAGCGATTATGTGAACAAAAAGTTCAAAACTCTGGACAATAAACTAATTGAAGACATTTGGGAATCAGTGTTCAAATCGACGGTCAAAACAATGCAAGACGTGATACAATCGAAACAATACAGAAATGTTGAGCCAATTGTGAGGCAAGTATTCAGAGCCTCACAGACGTTGTCAGACGTCAAGAAAACTATCACTCATTGGATTGAGTTCTTGAATGAGGAGAAGCGCAGAACCAGTCGTTTCTGTAGTAATCCATTAGTGGACTCCACGGCATTCAAGAGGTTTATCACTGGTTCTCATATATGCTCTCAAATGGGTTTATAATCTATTGATTGATTGATTTGTTATAATTTAGTGTAAATTAATAAAACATTTTATGGAAATATAGTTCATTTTGAAACTTATTTTATCAAATAATTAAAATTTATATTAATGTTATAGACCTTACAGTGTAAACTATTATAGACAGGTTCTCATGGGATTACCGTATATCCTATCGCGCCGTTTGGCAAACAGGTACTTGGATTCTACCGGATAAATTATTGAAATATACAGGAATTCATATATTTACTCAATTATCAATTTTAATACCGGTATAAAGATTCACATTTGGTTTACATTTGGTTGCCAACCATCCACTCCATAATTAGCGCCAATTGTGAGTCAATCACTGAATCAGTGGTTCACTTGTATTGCATTCAAACACCCATTATCTCTGATTACGACCACAAATGCCATACCATTGACAAGACATACTTTTATTGATAATTGAACTATAGTTTGCTTACAACTCGTGTTCATGTCTTAGATTTGGTGCACATTTGCAGACATCTGTCTCATTGAATACTCGCATCATTTGAGGTCTTAACTGAACTCTTGTGGTCAATAGCTTTGAATACTTGCGGAACAGATTAAAGTGATAGCAATAGATATGTTCGGGTAATAAGTTATTTAACACCAATTGTCTTGAATTAGCGATTATTTGGTGCGATTTGTGTGGGTTTTGCATCACTTGGTCTATACTTTGCATCAAATCATTGAGTTCTTTGTGGACAGGGATGTAATGGACGTACGGTTCCAACAGGTTATAGAAGAACTCGTAATAACTGGAGTCCTGTTTGAAGACCAGAGAATTGCCGGCCAATAGGTATGGCAGGCGATAGGCGGCGACCGTTCCGTCGATATTCATCTGATATTTGTATCGAAAGAACTCGAAGAATGGAATGTATGGCGACTTCGGTCCCAACGCTTCCATTTGGTCGCGAAAGAAGAAGAAGTTCGTCAAAGAGGCGTTTATGAGATTCGTGTGCTTTCTGGACAACTCAACCAATTTGAGCCGATATTCGTTGGAATCCCTTCCTCTCCAGAACAACATCTCCTTCTTGTGGTCGAATGCCATGGATTGTCGGCCAAAGACGGACAGAATGTCGACAGTTATGCGACCCTTCGGTTGAGAGACAATACAAAAGGCATTACTTTATTGTCTTTCGAGAGACCAGTGTTTTGATTGAGACCTGCATTTGAAGCGACGATTCCGTCAATTACGCAGAACCAGTCGTTTCTGTAGTAATCCATTAGTGGACTCCACGGCATTCAAGAGGTTTATCACTGGTTCTCATATATGCTCTCAAATGGGTTTATAATCTATTGATTGATTGATTTGTTATAATTAGTGTAAATTAATAAAACATTTTATGGAAATATAGTTCATTTTGAAACTTATTTTATCAAATAATTTAAATTTATATTAATGTTATAGACCTTAAAGTGTAAACTATTATAAAGATTCACATTTGGTTTACATTTGGTTGCCAACCATCCACTCCATAATTAGCGCCAATTGTGAGTCAATCACTGAATCAGTGGTTCACTTGTATTGCATTCAAACACTCATTATCTCTGATTACGACCACAAATGCCATACCATTGACAAGACATACTTTTATTGATAATTGAACTATAGTTTGCTTACAACTCGTGTTCATGTCTTAGATTTGGTGCACATTTGCAGACATCTGTCTCATTGAATACTCGCATCATTTGAGGCCTTAACTGAACTCTTGTGGTCAATAGCTTTGAGTACTTGCGGAACAGATTAAAGTGATAGCAATAGATATGTTCGGGTAATAAGTTATTTAACACCAATTGTCTTGAATTAGCGATAATTTGGTGCGATTTGTGAGGATTTTGCATCACTTGGTCTATACTTTGAATCAAATCATTGAGTTCTTTGTGAACAGGGATGTAATGGACGTACGGTTCCAACAGGTTATAGAAGAACTCGTAATAACTGGAGTCCTGTTTGAAGACCAGAGAATTGCCGGCCAATAGGTATGGCAGACGATAGGCGGCGACCGTTCCGTCGATATTCATCTGATATTTGTATCGAAAGAACTCGAAGAACGGAATGTATGGCGACTTCGGTCCCAACGCTTCCATTTGGTCGCGAAAGAAGAAGAAGTTAGTCAAAGAGGCGTTTATGAGATTCGTGTGGTTTCTGGACAACTCAACCAATTTGAGCCGATATTCGTTGGAATCCCTTCCTCTCCAGAACAACATCTCCTTCTTGTGGTCGAATGCCATGGATTGTCGGCCAAAGGGCCTGTCTTACAGCTGTCAATACGCTGGGAAGCCAACTCTCTGTTATGTTTTCCGTAATGAAATAACAGAAAGCTCTCTGGTCACAAAACTAACTCTGGACGTAAACTTCGCTGCTAAGGCAGTTAACATACGTCGGGATCACGATATCATTGAACTCATTGGATCCGCACCACGAGAACACCGGTAGTGGAGGTTCTGTGCGTTTATCACTGAGAGGCCAATCGCCTAAATTGGACACGAATTCTAAGTCTGGAAGCGATGTCTTCGACAGCAGTGATCGCAGTATTTCATCCATGAATTGAGAGAAACCCACGTATTCTCCGAAACACTGTTTGTATGCCTTTTGGGAGTCAATAGAAAGTGTTTTATTAGTTCATTGAAGTGACAAATGAATGACTACTTCATTGTCGATGATCTGGTAGTGACAGAAAGAATAGGATCTCTTGTGGGGCGCAAAGCGTGTCTGCATTTCGGCCAACACTCGATCGAAGTCTATGCCATCACTTGTGTTGAAAGTACTGAACACAAGACAACCAATGAATAGGTGACACAGAAAGGCGTGGNAGAATAGGATCTCTTGTGGGGCGCAAAGCGTGTCTGCATTTCGGCCAACACTCGATCGAAGTCTATGCCATCACTTGTGTTGAAAGTACTGAACACAAGACAACCAATGAATAGGTGACACAGAAAGGCGTGGATCTAATGGACTGAACCTTAAATCGCTATCAATTTGTGTGAACTGTTGCGCCATTTGTTGGCATTTCATTTGATACGACCAATCGTGTCGTCTGCAGACACAGCGCTCGCTCCACACGTCTTCGGTGACCACCTTTCGGGCCAACACTTGCTTGCGGTTGGGGTCGCCGTACAGAGCGATCTCCAGACCACCCAAACAGACATCACTCAGCAGTTTGTAGCGAACTATCGTCACATTGGGCTCAAAGTGGGTCTCATTGAGTATTTGGTGCCAAACACGACACCCATCATCAGGGGATGTGATCACAACTTTGGTCACCCACTCCTTCCACACGAAGAAATATCGGGAACTAAATACCAGTTGTGGTGAATGCCATCCTAAGCCTGTTATCTCTATTGAGTCATTATTGGCCGCAATGTGTGTCAACACATGGCATACAATGATTGCAATCAATTGCATACAATTGCTATACATTTTCTATATATATGTTAAACAAGTTTACAAGTTTTTACAATGACAGTTAATTCACAGCTAATTATAAATAAAAACATTTTATCACTTCTTATCAATTATGTGAGACACGGATCAGCTCATGACAACAACTCTGGTTCTGAGTATTCAATTAAGTACTAAACCATTGCATAGATAAATAAATAGTATTTGATTGTCAAATATAATTCATATCTAATCTTAAAAATATAACAAAATATATAATAATATAACAAATGTTAATTAAATTAATAAATAATTTTAAAAAGTCAAACAAAAACTTTTGTAAAGTGATGACAATAACTGCAACAAAACAAAGTTAGCACTTGAATGGTCAACACAAATGCACACCAGATGTCTATACCTATGCTTTCACTACTTGCTTAACACATATTGATTGATATTTATATTGAATAATATGCTATTAATATTTATAATTTACAAATAAATCACCAAAGTAATTAATAAAACAATTATAGTCATAAATCATAACCACCGGTAATAATACTATTCATACAATTCATTTGGTGTAAAGTGTGGTCAAACGAGAGGTTATTGAATTGAGTGGACGTACGGTATGGCAGTCCCTCAGCGCTAACGTGTGTATTGAATGTCTTGATATCCCTTTCCGTTTCCATCAGTCTCTTTGCCTAAGACTATGAAGATCTCCGGAACTGTAAGTATTGATTGCAATTAGTTTTCATTCAATTACCACTCAATTAGCCATTCATTTGTCACCATTTCATGTCTACCTCTTCACTAACCACTAGCCATTTCAGTGATTACTCATTTCAATGCCTTTCCCTTTGATTTCCTAACCATTCATTCATTACAAAAGTCCAGTATAACATAAGTAATAAATTAATGATAAATAAATTCATATAAAATATTAAAACAATACAAACACTTCTGTGTTCAACTCTCACTGTCAGTATACAGTATAATGTTATCTACTTTTATAATAAGCTTTAGAAAAGACTTGAATATCACATACTATGTATATTTGATGTTGGAATTGCTTTATATTTTCATTAATATACAATTACAGTAATGTGTAGTTTCTAAGAAATGGTGTAAAACACTTTTTAGACGGTATACTGTATAGAAAACAATAGTTCTAAATACCATTCTGAATACCCGTATATTTCTTGCTAAACACTGAACATTAAATAACTGAATATATCAAATACTTACGAGAATATGTATAAATATTATATATACAGTATAACTTATATGAGAGAAAAGGACTATAAATAATACGAACCGTAATAACAGAGTTTGTATGATTTACCTGAATCTCATGCAATTCATGCTGCGATTGATGACAAACTTCTTCCGAGACTACAATATCGTGTTCGTGCTGTCGGTGACACACCTGTTGTTGGTATTGATGAGGCCTTTGTTGGCTATTATGATCACTGCTGTCCTCCTCGTCCTCGTCGTGGTCTCGCTTAGGGTTTGTGTCCAATAGTTTGGTGCGTTTAGTATGAGTTTCTTTCTCTTTCTCATACTTGTCCTCAGGAACGGGTGAATCGTATTTCTGCGAAGACTTTGAACCGAAGCACGAAAGACATCCACAGCCACCACATGCAGCCGTTGCGCCCGAATTCGATGGTTTGTCACTCTTTGCCACAAAACACGCCTTCACTTTATCCCAAATAATTTTGATACCAATTCCTGTCACCACTCTCTTCGCAATCGTTATTATCGGTTGGATTCAAAGACACACTATCTTTGAATTGGTTTTTGATCGAAAGCTTTACTTATTAGTCGTTTGTTGGTGATTGTAATTAATTATATTGTTTTGTATTATAAGTTATATTTCAATCGTGTTATAAATTCTTGAAATTTTGAATTCAAAAATCGCTAGCTTTTAAACAGTAAAAAATCTGATTTTTTATACAAAAGAATTTAGTTAAGACTTGAATTTGAAAACCCTATTCATTAATATACAATAATATACTTATTCTTATGACTTGAGAATTTAATTATTTTGAAATGATATACTCTATAGAAAATACGAACAATGAGTTATCAGGAATATACTGTTCAATGGCATATAAATACAAAACAAATTCATCGAATTAATGCTAAAATATGAGTTGATTTGAATTCAAACATATTATATAAACAAATGTGTGATAAAAGTAATGGTTATGTTTTTATTATGACGATTATTATTATTACAACTTTACGAACACTTTTATGTTAGCAAACAATTAATTAAATGATAAAAAATTAACTTTTCTATAGACAGCACACAGTATAATGAAAACCTGTTATCCTGTTATACAACTCACACAAGAATTGTCGCCTTTTCTACATATAGTGAGCGCTCACAAGCTTTTAGAACATAGAGTTCAGTACAGACTGTGTGTGTGTTTGGCAACAGAATAGTAATTGTATGGATGTATGGAACACAACGTTGGCTGGAGTTGCTATTTATCAACATTACAGCCCCTACACATCCAACACATCCAACACAACCCTTAATCCCAACACACATGCAATCCATTTGCACAGACTCTCACTCACCCACCACACCGTCACATACGCGTCATCCATATACTACTTATTTTAAGTAATTAAAATTAAATTCAACTATTTTGCATCAAATTTATTTAAATTTAATCCGTTTTTAGTATAACTAATGATCAAATTGTGTGCAGAAATGGGCCATAAATGATAACATAAGTAATAAATTAATGATAAATAAATTCATATAAAATATTAAAACAATACAAACACTTCTGTGTTCAACTCTCACTGTCAGTATACAGTATAATGTTATCTACTTTTATAATAAGCTTTAGAAACATTACAGCCCCTACACATCCAACACATCCAACACAACCCTTAATCCCAACACACATGCAATCCATTTGCACAGACTCTCACTCACCCACCACACCGTCACATACGCGTCATCCATATACTACTTTATAGCCTACTATTGCCTACAATCCACTATTGCACACCAATCATACAATGCTCATACAGCTCTCTCTCTCTCTCTCTCTCCCTCCCTCTCTCTCTCTCTCTCGCATCCCATTCCTCTGCCTTAAGGCTCTCTCCATTTGATTTCACTCTTCTTTGCTTTCATCTCAGATTACTTCAGAAGTGAATTTACTATACATTTCAGTATAAAAAGTAATACATAGTATGTATTGAGAGAATAGGGAGCACCGGGAGCACCGAGAGTGGAGCACAACCAATGGAATGCCATCACTAATGTGAAGACATAACCAATTTTACGATCCCTTCGTTTATATTGTTTACTATTGTCTTCTATTTTCACTTAAATTGTTATTCAAAATGAGTTTTTTACACAACGTTTTACACAATAATAGACTATTTTATGAGAAATGTTAGAAAACTTTTACACTTAAGTACTCTATCTTCTCGTGAATCCAAACTAATAAAAAAGTTTCCGTTTTTATGAACTTTGATATAAAGAATAACATGTTTTCTACAAAAATAAAGGCTTTTATTTCCATACATTAGATGCGAATTTAATAACTTTCAAGACATGTAATGCCATTAAAGTGGCCTTTTATACCAAATTCTTGCCATTTCTACGAATAGTTTTCATATTTGTGTCATATTTATGAACAATGCTGTGGAGGTGTTATACGGTATACCGTATGTCTATATCATATGTGGGCACATATTTCATACGAATAAACATAATATAATTAAATTACAAAATACAACAACAATTAAATATTTAGTCCTCAGAAGATACAGTATTATAATAAACACCAAAACTTTTTTGTTATCCAAATGTATAACTTCTGGATTCATTGAGACAGTACAACTTACTGTACTGTATTGCTTGATTATAATAAATATATCAGTCACTTATTATAACTCTGTTGAAAATTTACCGATACTAGTTACTTAATAATTAAATCAAATTGTTTTATTACAGGTACTTGTAGTACAAGTTTTCATTAAACTTAGGATTTTTAAATTGTTACCGTTATTCTTATAATTTTTAATATGGCAATTAATTAAGTTTTAAAAAATATAATAATTTAAAATAAGTATTAATTCCTCACAAAATTTAGACATAATGACAAAAACATAAATCCATTACATTCCTGTCCACAAAGAGCTCAATGAATTGATGCAAAGTACTGATCCAGAAATTGGATGCAAATCAACCACAAACCTCAACACATGTGTTGAAGACTTAATTATCACTTTAATGCTTAAAATAAAGTTATATTCATTAGAAACACCAGTAAATGACAATAAGTTTTCAAATGTTATTACGGTATGACTAAAAAGTTTTACAAAAAAATAAATTGAAACAAAAAATGTCATCAAAAAACGCGAATTTTATTTGGAAATCAAATGAACATTAATTTTAAATTCAAATTGCGTTCAAATAATAAACATCTCAAAGAAGTCTTGCTTTGGGGATACGAGTCGTGAATCGCGACGAATGAAACTTACGGTCGAAACGGACGGGAAGAGGGAATCGGATCTTCGAGTCGTGGAACTGCTTGACGTGAGCTCTGCGGCACTTCGAGGCCGGGATCTCCTCCACACGTATGATCTGAATCGAGTCGGCTCTGGCGCGATGTCGGGCACCCATATCGCGGTCTATACAACACATACACACCACTCGTCAGTATTCGTCAACACAACACATGGAAAGCATGTCTTACAGCAAGAGGTGACGGCGTTGGCCACAGAGATGTCCCGATACTCGCGGTACATGTTGTGAGTACCGGTGCGCGAGTTATACCGGAGCCAAACGCCGTAGTTCTTGACCCTGGCGGCCGGTTTGTGCTCCTGAACCTCTTTGATCTCAACGATCTCTCCGTTGGCTTTCTTCACTTTCCTCAGCTTTCGGGTGAAGTACCAGAACCTGGATTTGGCGACGATATGGTCGGGTGCGAAGATCGTCATCCGGTAGAGCGGTGGCTGAGGGTTCGCCTTATCGGGCACTCGACGCCCTATTATGCGGTACTGACGCAACTGTTGGCATAAACACATCGATTAGTTGTTAAGCAAAACACGGCTTATTTGGCACTAATTGTGTCCAAAAGACAACACCTTTTTGTCGCAATCCTTATACTATAGCAGTAAAGCATTGAAAGAGAGATTCAAAGAGAGTTTAATTA
>CAJPVJ010002393.1:0-13212 GCA_905397405.1 Oppiella nova
TTAATTACACAAATTGTGCTGTTATTCTAATACAATTTGGTGCTAATGTAACTGACTTAAATGAAAGATTTATTACATACACTAATCATTCAAGCTGTAAAAATGGCTATTGTGCTGCAAGAATTACTCGGTCAAAGCGGTCATTTGATACATTTAATATAATGGAATCAAATGATGATATATTACCATACCTAATTAGTTTAAATGATCAAGCACAACGTTTTAATCAATACATTAATTGTACTCAAAATGTTGTAGCTATGATGTGTCATGATATATCATATGATGCTAAAGTTCCCCATGTTCAAGAAAATCTAAAAGTAGATAATAGGTAAGAGATCTTATAAATTCAAAATAATATCAGTATTTTAATTAATTACTATCTTATAATTATAGTCAAAATGAGCCAAATAATCAGACAATTGACAACAACAATTGACAACAACAATTGAAAGGGAGTTACAAGAGATCCAGAAAGTTGAAGGATATAATATGTTCCAAGAGGTTTGGTTGAAACACTTATTAAATCAAATACAATGTCCATCTACACTGTTACACATCCTAAAATCAAGCCATGGTTTAGATATTTATACAATCCAACAAACCCTTCATCATCAAGATATCGATGCGATTCCTGTTTTCTATATTTGCACCTCCTTAGATTTAATTATAAAATTAGAAGTTTACCAATTATATCTGAACATGGAGAGCTTAAAGAAACAAAAGAAAAAAATAGAGCTGCCTTAAGAAATCATGCCAAAAATCCAATTCATTTAAAGGTGTTGGATTGGGTGGAGAAGTATTCCAATGGAGAACAAGTAAGCCCAGATGATTTATTAGATAGCACTGCTAAATATGTACGAGAGCTGCCTTAAGAAATCATGCCAAAAATCCAATTCATTTAAAGGTCAACCTAACCCACCTCTTCATAAGGTTACCTCTTGTTCATTCGGGTCTACTAAATAATCTATCGTGACGATTTATACATGCGTGTCATATATGAGAACAATTTTACGTACCATCACAACTTCTATAAATTGATTTATATTGGTTACAATATGCTAATGGAATAGATTTGCATAAAACTTTCATTAATAAAGAAAGCGTTTCAAGAATGATAAAAACAATCAGTCAATACTTTTATAAAAAATTAATTGACGATATAAAATATTTGACTTCTCCTATTTCTATAATCGTTGATACTGCAACTGATGCAACTAACCACAATTTATTAATGTTACTTTTCAATGATGAGGGATTTTGAACAACAAATAGTTTTTTATAAACTTATTAAAATAAGGACTGATCAAAATGCGATTGCACTTACAAAACTTCTAAAAACAAATTTTATAGCTGATGGAATTGAAGGATATATCAAAACAAATTTAGTTAGTTTTGTCTCCGATGGTTGCAATGTTCTCCAAGGTGATATAACCTCTGTAAGCGTGTTATTAAATGATTGGTTGGGAAATCCTAAAAAACAATTATTTAAAACACATTGTTTTGCACATAAACTACAACCAAGCTTAAATAAGTCGTACAAAAAGTTTATAATGGTTAAAAGTATTGAAAGCGTTCTAAATAATTTTAGTACATTTTATTTTGGGTTCAGTAATAAAAGGTTAGCTCATTTAGAAGAATTGTCTGAGACATTGCAATTAAAATTTTATAAATTTAAAAATATTCACAAAATAAGATTCGTTGCAAGTTCACGTGATATGATTAGAAAGTTTTTATTATCATTTGATCCTGTGTATCACGAATTAAGATCTATAATCGAATGCAATTAAAATTTTATAAATTTAAAAATATTCACAAAATAAGATTCGTTGCAAGTTCACGTGATATGATTAGAAAGTTTTTATTATCATTTGATCCTGTGTATCACGAATTAAGATCTATAATCGATGATAAGTTATTTACAAAAGATGTTCAAGATAGAGCTGAAGTTTTATTTAACTTTATTCAACAAAAATTTTATGTATTCATGTTATTTTCTATGGGATATATTAGAGCTTTTGTCCACAGCTTCAAAACAATTTCAAGATAGTAATGCCGTAAAGATAGAGCTGAAAAGTTTTATTTAACTTTATTCAACAAAAATTTTATGTATTCATGTTATTTTCTATGGGATATATTAGAGCTTTTGTCCACAGCTTCAAAACAATTTCAAGATAGTAATGCCGTCTTTACTGATATTGATAAAATTATTACAACATTGATAACTGGACTCACACAATTGGAACACAATGATGGATTACACGTTAAGGAATTTTATGATTTACTGTTTATTCTACGTGAAGATGGTATGGAAGAAAACACGCAGTGGAGTATGGAAACATATGAAAGGTTCGGAATTGCCCATGATAAATACAATATTGTTTTTAAGGAGGGAGAAATTGAAAAATTTCCAAAATTATCATCATTCAGAAAAGAATTGATTTTGTCAATAATATCAGAATTAAAAGCAATTTTACCTTCTGACAAATTAAAACTATTCAGTCTATTTGAACCTAACTCAATTGGCGATGTATCATCTGAAAAATCTGATATGATTCAAGAAATATTTGAAATGTTTGGAATTGAGTTTAAAGATGACACATTTGATAAACTCCTGATTTTATTGACAGAAATATCCACCTCCAGTGATTATAATATAATGAAGACTAAACCATTTCTAAAATTTTGGAATTATTACTTATTTAGAGATGGAATTAGTTGGGATGATATTAATGCACAATTCATTAAGACTTTAATTTCTTTACCGTTGTCCTCGAGTTCTTGCGAGACTGGGTAGTATATTTACATTTAAAGGTTTTTATATTTACTAAAATTTATATTATAGATTAAGTGTCATGCAATATATTAAAGATAAACGTAGAAGTGTTATGGACGCTGAAACTTTGGACGCTCATTTACGTATTCGCCAAATTGGACCAAAATACGCTATACAACTTGATGCCACTAATATTGCTGCTGAGTGGGTAAAAGATCACAACCCCCCTGATATACTACGGCATGGCCCTGAAAAACCACCGAAAAAGATGCGGACAGACACTATGACTACTATGGATCCTATGGAAGAAATATAAGCCACTAACTTGAAATTGATATTATTTTAATATAATTATTGTTTTGTTTGCTTTAAATTGATTAACCAAGAAATATTTTATATTCAAAACATTGTTATACAATTTTACTTATTTATTGACCATTATTGTGTGAAAATGGCGATATTTATAAATTTAAATAATACTATAGTATTCTGCGTAAAATTCTCTATAAAATTGATATATCACATGTTCTAAAACGACTGACCATAAAACTCACATAAAACCCTTTACTCAAACTGACCTCTAGTCCGTTAAAGAGTGTTACTCCCGAAATAGCACATCACTGCCTTACAGATTAGGTAGTCTTTCGGGAATGTATGATTATAAGTAATAAATTTAATATTCCAGCTAATTTGTATGCCAATATATTTTCAATATTAGTTATTAAAAATCAGTATATTTTCAAATCAAATAATATAAAAATGTTAGTCTTAGTGTAAAATAACATAATACAGTATATCCTAAAATTATTCTATATTTATTTAAAAATCTCATTTACTAAAAGCTTTAATAATTTAAAATTTAGATTTCTAGACAATTTAGGAATGAATTCGATCAAGGTGATCATTATAAGATGACACGTGAAAAGTTTATGATATAAAAGTTGTGACCAAACCCACACATCGTGCACTTCGTGGCCTCTAAAACATACGAACTTAATTGAAACTGCCCAGGATGATTTAATGAGATAAACTGTAATTGGTTGTAATTATAAGTAAACTTCTGTTTGAATGACTGGCTGTAGAAATAAGTTTGTGTTCAATCATATGAACGAATATACATTTGATACCTTTAATTACATAATGGTGTCCGCACAACTCATATCACATGCAAAGTAATGATTGTCGCAAATATTTTATTAATTATTAATCGTATTTTATTAAATTATTCAAGCACAGTCTTTGTGTAAATAAATTGTGTAAAATTATTTCACATTTCTTAATTGATTAACAAAAATATAATCCTTTACTAATTTACAATAAGTAATCCGATATATGAAATGACAAGAATTCTATAATTACAGTACTATATTGAATATTTTACAATTCAAGTAATGACACAACTATTGAATTAATAAATAAAGTCATCATTTTTGAGGAATAATAAAATTATGGGATTTTTGCGAATGAAATCTCATGGCCTGACGGGAAGCAAAGCTGCGCTCGCACTGACCATTGGGCCACTCGCACCGGTAGGGACGCTCTCCTGTGTGCTTAAGCATATGTGCCTTCAGGTGAGTTGATTGACGGAAAGCCCAGTTGCAGGCATTGCCATCACCACCGACCCATTTGCACCTATTGGTCACCACATTATTTAGAAAATAACTCACTTTCATAATCTTGTCAATTATGTCTTACTTCCAGGGCTTTTCTCCGGTATGTCGATAATTATGATGTCTTAACCCGTTTTTATTAGATGTGCGGAACTCACAACCCGGCCAATCGCACCTGTCGTTCAACAAAATGCTAGAATAAGTATCAATAAACACAAACATTAAGTCTTACTTATAAGGTTTCTCTCCCGTGTGAACTTTTGAATGCCTCTTAAGCCTACAAAACAATGGGACAATCAGTTGATTGCGAGAAAGCAGTGATTGACTCACAGATTGTTACGACAGGTCTCGTAATGACAGCCCAGAAAATGGCATTTAAATTTCTTTTCATTGGTGTGTAAACTCGTGTGCATATCGTAATTCACTTTCTTAGCAAACGTCTCTTCACAGCCTTTCACAACAAATATTCAATTCAAATGTAATCAATGAGTGAAAGTATGACATACCGGGCCAATCGCACTGGTATTTATTAACACCGAGATGTTTGTTGCGGTGCTGTTGGAAATTATAGCTATTCCTGAATTGTTTGCCACATTCGGGCCAATCGCAGACAGTGATCACACCGGCGGTCACTGTCTTGTGTTTTCGGTACTTCTTCTTAACCCAATTGCTCGCAAGTATTGAACTATTCTGTGGTCTTATTCCTCTTGAGATCGATAATCGTTTAGGTTTTGAGTCATTTAATGGATTGTACTCTTCGTCGTCACCATCGCTTTGTAAGTCCATTACCGCATCAAAGCAGTGGTCAAACATGTCTTCGTAGTCCTCTTTTTTAGTGTCCAATTCATCCAAGTCTTGGTTATCGAACAGCCATTCGTTGTAACCATTGATTAAGACATTAATGTGTTGTTTCTCAGCAATGATACTCTTATCAATGCAAAGACATTTGTCAATAGTGTCCAAACACTTCTTAATCAGATGCTTAAGCGTCTGGTTCTCGACGCGGATCTTGTCCTCGACAGTCGAGCACTTCCTCGACCTCAAGATGGACTCAAAATTGTTTTTCTGTGAATGTTTGAGCCTCGAGTAGGTCTCCGATAAGCGATTGGCTTTGCATTTGTGTCTCAAGAGGGAAGCGGTTCCCGTATATCTCGTCTGCTTCTGAATGTCATCGCATTGATTGCACTTCACATAAGAGGTCTCCAAATGGTTGTACAAAATGCGCTCAAAACGACTCCACACTTGGCTTTTGCCCACTTGTGGCTCAAATGACAGCCTCGAGTCACCACTCCTGAGGAGAGACCAGAGAAACGACTTGTCGTCAAATGACTCGCCATTATTGGTCACATCGTTGTCATCGTTGTCATCGTGAGTGCTGTCCATCGATTGCGATTCATTCAAGTCTTGGATGCCTTTAAGACAGTGATGTCTGAGTAGAGTAGCGGTTCCCAGACTCTTGGTTTGCTTCTTAATATCATTACAATTAATACATTTAACGAAATTTGTCTCTTTGTCCTCATAATAGACCCGTTGGTATAGACTCCAGACCTCACTCTTCAGACCTTCGCGCGAGACAAATGTCAACCTCTTATCCATTTTGTTCACCAAATCTATGATAACACTCTTGTTGTCAATCGGATCCATATCTGGCGTGTTGTCGTCACTCATCAGTTGCGTTGAGTTGTCCATCAGTTCAATCCTATAATCAGTGATTCAATGATTGATACAAACAATCAAATCATAAATTAATTGTTTTATCAATTGTTTTGCTTTCAGACAACATAACAAACATTGAAAACATTCAAAATAGGCGTCACTTATGCCATACGTCACCCCTCTCTCTCTCCCTCTCTCTCTCCCTCTCTCTCTCCCTCTCTCTCTCCCTCTCTCTTCCTCTCTCTCTCTCTCTCTCTCTCGACTTAAGTTTTATAAATAATGAACTTTGTCATTAAATTCATTTGAGTTTAATTATATTTATACTTGATTCTTTTAAGTTATAGTAAATTTACATTTGATCAATCACAGTTTAGTGGATTCTTAGGTAAATGAGATGTCACTTGATTAGTCAGAATATCTAGATTCTAGATAATGTTTGACCACTAATGAGACAAATTGTCAAGTTTACATTAATATGAGGACTAATATTTGTGAATTCAAATACCTTTATAATATTTAAATTAATTTTACAAATTTAAGGTTTGTTTAAAGTTATACAATATGGGTATTAAATGAAATACAATTTGTTATTTAAAGAGACATTTCGATGACTTTGAAGAATAAGAGAATACAGTAAGAGATGATCTGAAAATTAGATATAATTAGATATAATTAGATATAATTAGATATAATTAGATATAATTAGATATAATTAGATATAATTAGATATAATTAGATGATTAGTATAATATTATTTATTTAAAATACAATTCAAAGTATACCTCATATCCGCGAAATGAGTTAATTATGAATAGTTTCCAGCAGTGAAAGCCAATCCTTTGAGATGCAATTCTCTCGATGAGACCCAATAACTATAGACATAACAAACATTTCAGTGATTCATTAAACACTTAATTATATTGTTTGACAAAACCTTAAATCTTTTGCAGACATCCTCTGCACTCCATTGAGCCATAAGACTATTGAGGTATTTGTATGATTTGTTGACCTCCAGATAGACTGTGGCACATGTATTGACCACCAGTAAGAGCATGAATACGAAGAATAAGTCGAAATACAAACAGAATATTCTTATAATTACAGACATTTCGCCAAATATGATGAAGAAGGACAAAGTGCTCAGAATAGTAGCGCAAGTCATCCAAACAAATGACAAGAATTGAGACCAATATTGACTGTCGTATTCACTAATCTCATTATAGATCTGATTTAAATCCTCGAAAATCTTGTTAAAACTAATCATTCGTTTCCTATTTTGTCGCAAACATGCCTTTAAACTAAGATTGATTTCTTTGATCTTATATTTTAAATAAAATGTGATTAAATAGAAATAAATTAATTGCCAAAAGATAGTGCCGTAGACATAGTTGACGATTATGAACCAACCGATGCAGTTGGGGATCACGTATGCGATGATCTCATGAATGGTTGAGTTGTTATAGAAGGAGAACAAGTTGATGAAGAATATGGTCGAACTCAACGACAAGGGAACGTAATCTCCGATTTGAAACAGGAATCGAGTTCTTCTCAGCAATTCTGTGACTATCTTATGACTCGTCAGTCCCATTGTTTTAGGAGTTATGGTACCGCTTATCATATGAAATACTTTCAAATAAGTTGGCATTATTTGCATCTTATAGTTGTAAAAATTCAAGAGACGAGAGTTTATACTCAACAGTATCGAGAAAATAACTGTCAGAGCGAAGTGGGCCCGAGTGCCGAAGACATAACCAAAATCGCCAATAAGTCGATAGAACTGGAGGTGTCTTTCGGGTAAAAGCAATACAAATATGGACCTGGTCACGTAATAGACTTCCAATATGAAAATAAACAACGGATAACGATATTTACTTCTTGTGATGCCTTCTACTTGAAAGAGTGATAAACCAATTTTGTATAAATGACTTCCCGCCGATCCGATACTCATATCTGACGCCAAATTCATCGTTGGATCAAACTTTGGACTCATTTCTGATCGCATTTTCTTATACTATATTTAATAACAAAAATTTATGACTTGTTTAGTTCCGAAGCAGACAATAAAGTGAAACCAATGAAAACTTATGTTTGAATTTGAATTATTTTGTGCTTTATTTAATTTTTTATTAAGAATTCTGTTTTAATGAAAACCCAATTTGAATATATTCCTCATTAAACATATTGAAATTCTATGTAAGCACATGAATAATTAAAATGTCCTATGAATTAATTGTACTTATTAAGTACAGAATTGAATAGTTAATATGGATTATACATAATTAAGTCATCGTTGATTTGGTGAATCATTAATTTCAATACTTTTAATCTTCAATAATTATTTGTTAACAGTTTTAAGTTTTTATAATAGATTCTAGTTGTCCCATGTACAGTATTCTGGCTTACTTTCTATAATAAAACTTCAGTTTTCGTCAAGTTTTCATTTTAAAGATAAATTATATTTACTGTATATATTATAAATATTTTTTTAAATACAAATAAAAAATTCTAATACCTGTACAAAATATTACGCTTTATTGGTTTAATATTATAATTTAAATATAATCTCATGAATATTTTTCGATTTTGAAGATCTAAAAAATATTATTCAATAAATTAGACTAATTAATGACAAAAATTCAAATTAGTCATATGAACTCAAACAGTATTACAGTTATAAATACAATATTTATTTTAGTCAATGAACACTATGAACAGAAATATTGCAACTTAATAAATAGCATAAGAATAATATAAATCATTTAAAGAAAATGACAAACTTGTTTTAACTCCATAATACAGTATGATTAATTCACTGTTGTTTATTACACAATAGACTAGTCAACATTTGTTTGTTCTTACGGTATATTCTGTAAAAATTTCATAAATTTATTTCCATAAATTAAAATGTTTATAGAGAATATTTAATTTATTTGATAAATAAATGGATAAAATAATTTTAAAATAAACAAACAATTATATTGTAATAAATTTTATTGATTATATAATAATTATCACAAAATACACTGGAATGTAAAGTGAGGTTCATAAAGAATATACCAGATGCTTATTATATTCTGTAAAGAATATGAATACTGT
Source organism: Oppiella nova (assembly GCA_905397405.1). Taxonomy (NCBI): domain Eukaryota; kingdom Metazoa; phylum Arthropoda; class Arachnida; order Sarcoptiformes; family Oppiidae; genus Oppiella; species Oppiella nova. Next base: position 9,139 of record CAJPVJ010002393.1, read on the forward strand.
AACATAGAATCTGGAATTTTTGAAACTAACATTACTTTATTATAGTGTAAGAAAAACATAAATAAAATATTTGGTAATTAATATAATTGATTTTTATTATAATTATTTATTAATGACTTGTTGTGAACTTTTTGCATATGAAATCTCATGGCTTGTCGCGATGTAAACCTGCGATCGCATCCCATTTGCTGACAACTGAATGGTCGCTCACCTGACCATTGAGTGGATTAATAGAAATCATATTAAAATCACTAACAATTGAATAACTAGTTGACTGACCGGTATGTTTAAGTGTATGAGCTTTGAGATGATGTCTTTGTCTGAAACTCAAGTCACAAGAGGGCCAATTGCACCTGACACAATCATTTAACATTATTACTACATTACTGTAATATGAAACAAACTATTATCTCACGTAAACGGCTTTTGTCCGGAATGTCTCAATTTATGTGATTTCAATCCTTGTTCATAATTAGTCCTAAAATCACAGCCTTTATATTTAACAATAAAAACCATATCATCATGTGATATACAAATTCATAAAATTATAGACAGAAGTTGCATACCAGGCCAGTCACACTTAAGTGCCTTCTCGGGACCATGAATACGCTTATGACGTAATAATAGGGCTAAACATTTAATAAATGGATGCAAATTTATATAGTAATTTATATAATCACATAGTATTATCGGTATTAGTTTATTTACGAGTTAGTATTTTGAAATAAACAAAATGTAAACCTCTATATGTGGTCTCATATGTGCACTGATCACATTTGTGTGGCTTATCATTGGTATGGTATTTAATTGTATGTACTTTGAGTTGACACTTCTTAGAGAATTGTTCCTCACATCCGGGCTATGAATAAGAAATGAACAAATAATATACGGTATACTGGACTGCATTTGAAGCAATCAATGAAAAAATCAATACCAACCCAATCGCACACAAAGATTTTCAGCTCTAAATGAACGCTATCTTTGTGTTCCTTCAGGTTCTCACTGAACCTAAACTTCTTTTCACAACCTTTAGGATAATTTCATTGAAATCCATTTCATTAGTAAATCATATACAAAATTACTACACAAAACAAAATACAATATTATATACCGGGCCATTCGCATACATATCTCCATTGCTTGATATATTTGTTTTTAATTGAGTTTATAACTCGATGTGTATTTTGTGACTTTGTTTTCAGGGAATGCCTAAACCTATCAATTCGTGAATCATTCAAATTTTGTCTGCCATTCAAACCGAGTCCTTGAAGTGACTGCCATTCATCAGACAAACAGTTATTCTCACGGTTTTGGTCACAAATTTGAAAATTGGATAAAAATTTGTTGTAATTATGTATTAAGACATTCACTTCCTTTCGCTGATCACAACTGAATTTATTAACACACAAACAGTTGTCAATCATTTGCAGACACTTTTGGACAATGAGTTTGAGGGAAGTGTTCTCTTCATTCAATTGTCTTATCAGATACTTGTCATCCATAACCTTATTCTTGACTCTATTGACGGGTCTGTCACCAGAGGGTCTGCCACCGGATCCGTAGTGTTGTGAGGATGTCCTGCATCTGTGGTGAAGCAATCCTTTGGTGCCTCCGGAGTGGGTGTGCTTTTGCACAGAATGGCAGTGTTTGCACTTCACGTAAAGGGTCTCCAGTTTGTCCACAAGAATCCGTTCAAACCGGTTCCAGACCTCACTCTTACCCTTTTCGGCCACAAAAGCCACTCTTCTGTCGGCTCTACCAATCATATCAACGATTGTCTGCTTCTCAACCAATATTTTCGAATCCAATCCAATGGCAAACTCTTCTTCATAATCTTGCGGAGTGTCTTCGGTGTGGACCAACTCATGGTCACAGCTATGGCTCAGAAGACCGAAGTGATCGAAGTGTTCATAAATGTGGAGACAATGACAACACTTCACAAAATCTGTTTCCAAGTAATTCATGTAAATCCTCGAGAATCTGTCCAATACTTCACTCTCGCCCTCATGTCTACGATATGACAGTCTTTGGTCACCGCTTGCAATGCAATCCATCAAAAAGTTTTTGTCATTCAATTGAGACAACCAGTGGTCGCTGTGCTCATCAACCGGCTCTTCGCGAGTGTCTTCTAATGGTTCAATTGGTTGAGTCATGTCTTCGTGTTGTTGTCGGATGTGTTGACAGCGATGTCTGAGGAGACCTGAAGTGCCCGACTGTTTGGTCTGCTTTTGGATGGATTCACAGTAAATGCATTTCACAAAAGCCGTGCTCTTCTGGTCGTATAAGACTCGGAGGAATCGGTTCCAGATCTCAGATTTGCCGCTTTGGCTCTCGTATGACAATCGGTCGCTATTTCTCTCCATTTCACTCACAATAAACTCCTTGTCTTCTACTGAAGCCATCACTCAATCGGATCCACTGATAGTGCACTCAATCACTGAATTGAATGGAAATTATTTTAAAGTTTACTGAATATTGAAATCCATGTAAACAATAGTGAAGGAGAGGAAAGGCATGACATCTCTGGTCTCACCAATACTTGCAACAACTCTCTCTCTCTCTCTCACTCTCTCTCTCCTCTCTCTCTCACTCTCTCTCTCACTCTCTCTCTCTCTCTCACTCTCACTCTCTCTCACTCTCTCTCTGTCTCTCTCTCTCCGGAATAATTATTGTGATAATAAATAAGATGACTACAGATTGTTATAGATTGGTTTATTGGTCTCATATGTTGGGATAGGTAGGGGAAAGGGATGAGATTATGATTTATTATTTCAGAAAATGGATCTACCAACTTCCCACTGGACTAGTTTTAATTTAATAAAATTGATAGAGTATTAAGTGAATGACAAACTTTGAAAGTTATACATAAAGTAGAATCCGTATAATGAAAGTATAGAAACAGACAAACATATGATTAAACACACAATCCTATTATAAAAAGTTGGAAAATTAACATAAAAATTAATTTCAATTTAATCAAAAGTTCTATTTAAATAGAAATGGTCCAGGTAACTAGGACCAAGCATTGAGTTCAGTATTACCTAATTTATTTCAATATTTAAAATAACTTACTTTAATGCAATTAGGATAATTTTATAAGATATTGTATTAACTAGTTAAAATATAGTTTATGGAAATTAATATATTTTTATTAAATTATAAAAAATTTTACTATTAAGTTGCTACAGTATGTTGATTAAATATGGTACAGTATTACTGTATTACTAATTTTGTTTATTTATTAAAAGTGTTTGTTTATTAAATAGAGTAAACATGGCTAATTCTATTCAGTTTATTTTATTGCAATTATATGATAATATTGGAATTCAATAGAAACACAATTAATTAAAAAACCAATTTATGTCTAGGATATAATGGTCATATTATCGCTAAAACAAAAACGTTTAATAATTATAATATTAATTATATCTATATTAAGTTTCTTATTATTTTATACATATTTTATATCAATTAATAATAACCAATTGGCTAATATTAAGAATTCCAAGCAAATCCAGGTAACTTTAAGTTATTATTTTTTAGTTAAGTAATAATCAAGTATTATTTTACATGTTTCTATTTTTAATCTTTATTATTTAAGTTGTTATATTAATATTTTACAATTATAATATAATATAGCTTTCAAGTTTTAAAAACATTTTATGAATATTATGTTATATAATATGTATTTCATGTTTGTTTTGGAAACCCTTTACATTTTCAATTGTGAAAAAGTTTTTACAATTAACACAAAAATCATTAATAGTATAGTTTCCTTAACGGATCTGATTCTGATTAAACATTTGTCGCTTTGTCAATAGAAATCGTGTCGTAAAATAGCATATTTTTGTTTCATTAAAATTTATCTAAATGTAAGCCTCAGATAATAGACAGAATATATCCTTTATAAAAATTAAACGTGAAATGAGATATAATTTAGAAATTACACTGCAAACAATAATTTTAAATATATTAATTGATTACAATTATTGTGAGAATACGTGTGTAGTTATACTTCATGGCAGAGGCGAGAGTATCAACAACGGAATGGCCCATCATTTTGCTGATGATTTG